>VDFB02281798.1:0-86430 GCA_007258455.2 Sequoia sempervirens
TGAAGGCTTTGGTGATCCGTAGTGGAACTTGCAACTACAACATCTGATAAAAATCCACTTCCAAATATGCTTTTGATGAATGTTCATACCCTCATCCAAAGCTCCAATTCACACACAGGCAGGAAGGACGCTTCAAAGGTTGAGGAGTTGGGCTTTACACCCATTGGTTGCATTTGCTAAAAATTTTCTAAGTACTTTTAAAGAGAGACAAAACACATCAAGCCACTAACAATAATAAAACCCCCAAAATACTCTAAACGATTATATCATGATGTAAAGAAGAAGAAAACCACCAACATGCAATTTTGTAGATGGATAATTACTTCAAAATCAAAGAACAATTTTATTTGTTAATTTTTGCATCTCCTTCCTCTATCTGACTGCAGACCTCTTTAGAAGGTCACTACATCCTGCAAGCTTATCCAATAAACAAGGAGAATTCAATTCAATCTCTATGATAAGTGAAAGAAACACACTTCCAAGGCCAACTTCTCATATCACGCATTACATAAATGCCTCAAATTTGTACATTAACGGGCATCAAGAGCATGAATTCCTGAACTTTACAAAAATTATAGTCAAATGAATAGAAAGAAAATGAAAAAAGGAAAATGAAAATAAATAAATAGAAGCAACCCAATATAAATGGTCAAAATGAATAGCTTCTGCAAACAAATAATTGTTTCACAACAAGAAAATTGACCGGCAGGCTTTGTTTTGACGATAATAATGCAAATGTCAAGATGGTGAAGGGCCAAAGTTAGGGAAAAAACAACATCAAGATCTAGCACAACCCAAAGAGACAAAACTTAGAACAAATAAACCTAAAGCAACAATTTTCTCAAATTTTAATTGGGGCTAAACATTGTGCTACCACTTAGTATAGCTGATGAAGTGCTCAGTTCTAAAGAGCACGCGATAATAATGATGCTTGCATAATGGCAAAGTATATTGTTCAATTAAAGCTATAACTTGTCTTGTAAGGCACACCAACTTCTCATACCACACATTACATAAATGCCTCAAATATGTACATTAACGGGCATCAAGAGCACAAATTCCTGACTTTACAAAAAATTATAGTCAAACAAACAAAAAGAAAATGCAAAAAGGAAAATGCAAAAATAAATAGAAGCAACCCAATATAAATGGTCAAAATGAATAGCTTCTACAAACAAATAATTGTTTCACAACAAGAAAATTGCCAGTAGGCTTTGCTTTGAGGATAATAATGCAAATGTCAAGATGGTGAAGGGCCAAAGTCAGGGCAAAAACAACATCAAGATCTAGCACAACCCAAAGAGACAAAACTCAGAACAGATAAACCCGAAGGAACAATTTTCTCAAATTTTAACTGGGGCTAAACATTGTGCTACCACTTAGTATAACTGATGAAGTGCTTAGTTCTAAAGAGCACATGATAATAGTGATGCTTGCATAATGACATAGTATACTGTTCAATTAAAGCTATAAACTGTCTTGTAAGGCGCACATCCAACTAAACCACCAAAAACATCTTAAGTGATGTATAGCATAGCTAAAGCAAAAAATAATAAATAATTTAACTCACAGCTACATTTTACAGAGATAGAGAACCAACATTGTGCAAGTGTACAACTTGATCCCAAAAAATGTAATTCCAAAAAGGAAATGAATAACAAAACTAAAACCCACAAGGTAGATGGAGAGATAAAAGCTATAGAGTCAATCCAAAAAATTGCAATTCCAAACAAGAAATAATAAAAAGACTAAAAACCAGCTAGAGAAATAGCTTAACACCATTGTCAATGAAGATGCAATGCAAAAGATGAAGGTACCTACGGGAAAGAATACAATTCTACAAAATAGAATAAAAGAAGACTAAAATCAAACTAGTGAAAGTACAAAACGCTAATATGTAAATGCAAAGAAACTTTGGCATGCCCTGCACCTGGAAAAACTATTGAAGCAAGGTATGTGTTTAATTTGTATAACAACCATACTACTATTGGTTCCAATAAAAACCAAATTACTATGTCCAAAACAAATATGCACTACAATTCTCTTGAAAATGATCGATTGATATTAACTAAGAAGAAGGGGATACAAGTTTAAATCAAACGGTGTTCAATCTTAAAATTAAGATAGAATGTGAACCCAATTTGGGTATAGAGAAGAATGCAGAGCCCTGGGCCAAAGTTTTGCTAATGACATATTAAGATTGCTGAACAAAACAATTCTGGAATATGTCTTAGATTGAACCCATGTTAAAAGATGCTCCTCCATTTGATTTTAAAGTAGTTAGGACTACTTCTAAGAATAAATTTGCAATAGACCTCTTTATTCACTCCTTCCTTATGTTCAGTTCACTCTACACTCTATAGGAAACATGCAATAATTCATAGCTAGTCTTTAAGACATTAATAAAGTTAGTTGTGTTGTTATCCACCCTTATCCCATCTACCCTTACAACATACTATAAGCATCAATAAGAACATATTAGTAGATCTTCACGCTATTTCAGACTTCATCTTACCTCTTCGGTCTCAAGTTCAATTCACTCAAAGCGACCATGTTCTAATTTCTACACAATTAGAGAAGCATCAAACACTTAAACACTTAAAACAAAAGAGAAATTGAACTCAGAAAAATCTTTGTACATGTTAAGGCCTTCTAGGGTTTCCAACAACCACATTTCTAAAAAATGTGTGGTAAGAGATTTCTTCCACTACCCATTGTTCATTTGAAGTTAGGCTACTAGATATTCTAATAACTTTGTATGTTTCTAGATTTAGCTATGTGATAGTTTTTAAAATACACTTAATAATGAAATTTGTCAGAGATGATAAGTTTTGATTTTTCTTCAATCAATTTTCCACAAATATCTGACTTTAGAACATTGAAAATTGTTGAAATTTCTATCAAATACTTTATTAAAGATTATAAGTTTTAATTTTTCTTCAATCTATTTTCCACAAATATTAGACTTTTGAACATTCACTCATTAAAGTGAATGAAATTTCCATCAATTTTTTTCAGATATCATAACTTAATTTTCCTTCAGTCAATTTTTTGCAAATATGAGAATTTTGAACTAAATGTAGAGAAGCTTTGACATGCCCTACACATGGAAAAACTATTGAAGCAAGGTATGTGTTTAATTTGCATAACAACCATACTACTACCGGTTCGAATAAAAACCAAATTACTATGTCCAAAACAAATATGTACTACAATTCTCTTGAAAATGATCGATTGATATTAACTAAGAAGAAGGGGATACAAGTTTAAATCAAATGGTGTTCAATCTTAAAATTATGATAGAATGTGTACCCAATTGGGTATAAAGAAGAATGTAGAGCCCTGGGCCAAAGTTTTGCTGATGACATATTAAGATTGTTGAACAAAACAATTCTGGAATGTGTCTTAGATTGAGCCCGTGTTAAATGATGCTCCTCCTTTTGATTTTAAAGCAATTAGGACTACTTCTAAGAAGACATTTGCAATAGACCTCTTTATTCACTCCTTCCTTATGTTCAATTCACTCTACACTCTACAAGAAACATGTAATAATTCATAGCTAGTCTTTAAGACATTAATAAAGTTAGTTGTGATGTTATCCACCCTTTTAGCATCTACTCTTACAACAGACCATAAGCATCAATAAGAACATATTAGTAGATCTTCACACTATTTCAAACTTCATCTTACCTCTTTGGTCTCAAGTTTAATTCACTCAAAGCGACCATATTCTAATTTCTACACAATTGGAGAAGCACCAAACACTTAAACACTTAAAACAAAAGAGAAACTGAGCTCAGAAAAATCTTTGTATATGTGAAGGCATTCTGTGGTTTCCAACAACCACAGTTCTAGAAACTGTGTGGTAAAAGATTTCTTCGACTACCCATCGTTCATTCGAAGTTAGGTTGCTAGACATTCTAAGCATAAATCCCCACACACTGTAAACCTTGATATATATGCATATGTGAATATACCTAGATGCACAAAGTTTGTTTACACATGTGTATGATATATATATATATATATATATAAACAAAACCAAATACATAATAATCATTTATACCAAAACAGTTAAACTTGAAAAGAATTTACACTCATCTATTGAACATATGAGATAACCTCAATAGTTAACTTCAAAAGGATTCCATAATAAGCTAAATTTACAATGAGTGAACATACAAATTGATATGTAATTGAAGCGTGTAATTGTTTCATAATCTCTTTAATGCTAATGAGGTTGTAAAAGCTCAAATTCTACTCAGATTTTGCAGATTTGGGTATTTTCTTTGTTACATACAACTCAACAAAATTAAAGTGGGTCATGATTTCATGGATCCATTTTTAGCTTCTCATATTGCAGTTGATAAGCACAGGCACGAGTAAACACGATACAGATGGTTCATTTTCTTACAAAACTAATTAGTTCAGTCACTGACACTATCATTTTTAAGATAATTTCTAGCTATAATTGAACTAATTTCTCTTAGAAAAATTCCCCTTGATTTAACAGGTTTTAGGTTTTCATACATTATAAGAAAACAAAAAACAAAGCATCATTGGAACCCATATTTGGCGGATTTGGGTATTTTCTTTGTGACATACAACTCAACAAAATTAAAGTGGGTCATGATTTCATTGATCCATTTTTAGCTTCTCATTCCAATATTTTCATGAGGATTATAATATCAGATTTTCTCAGTCCAAGTAGCAACTCACAACCTTGGCACATGGGTAAAAGGGAGCTTGGTTGAAAGTATAGAGGAAATCACCGATCTGTTTAGCATAAAATGTCAGGAAGCGATGCCAAGATTCATATTCGAGTAAGTAAGAGATTGTGAGGGTAAATCGAAGGAGGTCTTGCTCACGAGCTAATTGATAGAGGGCAATGAGTATAAGATCTCTAATGACAGACCACATAACACCTGGAGGTGCATTGATTATTTTAACCAAATACTTATCTAGTAAAAATATGGACGTTGCATCAATGAGAGCGTAGCATACACTTTGAAAGTATATAAAAGAAGAAGACATTAACACAGGGCAATAACATATTAAAAGCTTATTAAGATATGACAAAAAGGGCAGTACCGTTTGAAGCTCATTATATCTATGTAGGTCCTTGCACGCTAAACTCGAAAGATTATAGAATTGTGGACAACACAGTCTATTTATAAGAGGAGGCAGTGATGAAGGGCAGATGATCTTCCTGACATATATTTGCTAGATTTGTTCATACCCATATTAGAAGTTAAGAAATTAATTTGCACGGTGGAGTGTTTGGATGGTGAAGTGTTTGGAGTGTATTTGCATTCAATGAGGGATGATGATAAGAAAAAAAAACCTGAAGGCTTCCATCCGCTTTGATGAGTGTATTTGTATTTCTCAAACCATCCCTTCTGTGCATAACTCACACTAATAGCGCTCTAGCTCAGTTGGTAGGCATTCTCCATTCTACCATTCAGTGCATATCCGGTAAGCAAACCAGTCAAAAAGACAACATTTAGTTCAACATTCTATCAAAGACTTTGTGTGCATCCATAAACCTCTAGTTTTTTAGGTACATGCATTCATGGCTTGGCAATCAAGTGGTTTACCGACTAATAAAATGGTTTGTAGACATGTGAGACAAGTTTTTCGATGACTTGTGGACTGGCAAGTCCACAATAAAAGCCTATCGGCTAATTTTATATACACAAAATCAATGAATGATAAAAGTTTATAAATTAAAACTTTGATCTTTCCTTCATTAACAATATTCCTTGTTGTAATATTTATAATATTTTTTATTGTTCTTGTGGGGCTTTGTGTTGTTTAATTTTGCTCTAGCTACATTACTTGTCTTATTGCATGTTGAAACCTATAAGATTTACTTGGTAGGTAAGTATAAAGTGCATAACTTGACTTAGAAGCAAGGGAGATTATGAGCCAAATTAGTACGAAGGGTGTTTTTATATAATAATTTATGGGTTGGGGTGAGGACCATTTAGAATACTAAAGGTTTGAACTAGGGTCCTAAGTAACTAGCTTTAATTAGTTATAAGGCCTTTAGATTCTTTTAAAACCAAGCGCTAAAAATAATGAGAATGTAATAAAAAAAAAAAATTAAAGAGTATCACTAGAAGATGAAACTTCTTTTACGATTTTCTATAATAAAATAATACAAACAATTATTCATTGAATTTATTCTTTAACTTTCACAATTTTGTTGCAATAATAAATATCAAGTCTTAAACTAATTTATCTATACATAAATTATCAAAATTCAATGTAAGGAAAAACTCTTCAGCTTGAATTTGATGTTCAAGTGATATGCAACTGGCATAACTACATTCATTGTATGTAGATATTTTTTCAAGCAAATTGAATGCAGATTTAAAAACGGTTTTAAATCGATTTGATCCGAATATGCCTAATTTTGTGCTTTAAAATTCACTGGGGTTATACAATAAGAATGGATTTTCTTTAGTTGTTTCGCTAAGGTTGTTTGACAGGCTTAATCCGATGCAGAGTGGGTCCTCTCCTGGTAAAGGTTTGAATCTTCCTGAGATGCAAAGTCAATATTTGAAGCCTTATGTTGTGACAGATGTTTTCCAAGCTCAAATGGCAGGGGGGGCTTTAATTCTGGTTATAACTCTAGGGGTTGTGAGCAGTGTTGGATGACAAAGGAGAGGCTTGTTCCATTTCATTGTTGCATAAATGATAAGGTTATGGTGGGGTTCAAAGGACCATCTCCTACAGGTCCTATAGAGAGGCCTGTAAAAGTTTCTGCTTGAAGGCTTACTTTTCTTCAAAAAATTTAGGCACACAATTTGGTGAGCCTATTGGGTTTTTTTGGAAGTTCTTAAACCTTTTCGCTTTTTGGATTTATATATCGGCATGTGATTATGTGTATAACTATTGAATTACATCGGCCTTGGTGGAAAAAGAAAGGTTCAAACATGACATCGCTATCTATGCTTGGAGTAGTAAGGAGAACATTGGTTACAGTTTGTGGCATTTTGACAGGGTATCTTTTTTATGTATAATGATATATATGACAAACAAACACATTCTCTAGTCAAAGCTCAAATATTCTCATATATAGGGGCTGGGATTCAACCCAACTTTAATGTTGGAGGTTTTGAAAGTGATTTTGGTGGTATTCTTTTTGATAAGGAGGAAGAAACTCTATGCTATTAGGGTTCTGTAAAACTTCTACAAGTTCATATTGTTTAAGGAGATTCTCCTGTTGATTTTTTATAGTAATAATATACATATTTTTGACAATAATAATTATACAGTCTAGTACTTCCTCACTTTTTTTATTATATGATTACTTTTTCAACTACAAGGTTTTGTTCATATGTTATTCTTAGTACCACATTTCATCTCTAGATAGTAGCTGAATAGATCTTAAGCTTTAGCTATTGATAAATGGACCTCTATCAAGGATGATTACTCTTTATGTTTGCATATGAAGTGGATTTTTGATGAAAAAGCTGAGTATAGTGAGTTTCTACAAAGTTTGGAACTTATGGTCTCTTGGCAGTTTTTCACAGAGTTAACAGTTATTCTTGAAAAAGACAAGATATTGGATCACAAAGTGTTTTAATTGAATGTGATTCATTTGTATTTAACAAGGCTATTGGAATTTTCATGAACAAAGACTAGCTTTTTGCTCACGAATTATGTGCACGGGCAACTTATGTGCTTCATTTTCTGTTGATAACAATATTGGAATAGGAAACTGTTATTCACTTGAAGCATTTGTATGTCTCATTTATTGTTTTTTAGATTCATTAGTTGGGAGAATCTATTGGGGTCCCCACTCAAGAAATTTAAGAAATAGTATGTATAAATTTATAGTTTAGAAATCATAATAGATAGTATGTAATTATAGGGGCAGTTAGAAACTGTGATAATCCAATAAAAAGCCTCATGAGGGTAGAAGCAAAAATCAATGACCTGACTAACTCCCATGAGCCACACAACACCTACAAACCTAATAGCAACCATGAACCATATAGCTAATAACACCAAGTAAAAAGATAGAGAAAATCCATATGAACACTAGGCACTTGACAACACAACAAAACCATATGAAACCAAGCAAGAAAGTAGTAGAGAGACAATTACTCAACACCCAACCTAGCAACTTAATCTAGAGGCCTCAACACCGTCCTAGTCTATTGTTTCCTAATCACATTATGAAATTTAATTAAAGATAGTCTTAATGATGAAAATAGGCGCTTCGAGAAGGATAACTCAATGTTTTATATATATTAATATTTAATATATGTATGCTAGTAATTATCATACAAATTTTTTATTTTGAAATCTAACTTAAGAAATCAATCACTAAAATTATTTAAATCAATTACTAAAATTTTTAAACATATATTGTAAAATTTGAAAATAAATAATTATATAAACTGATCAATATTTACTACTCTTTTAACTAATTATTATTAATTACATCAAAGGTGTTCCCTATATAAAGTGAATGAATTGATTTTGAAAATCAAAGTTGAAAATTCTAGAAAAGGATGCAAGACCATTGAAATGATCTCAACCATTAGATTTTCTAAAATATTAAAAATATAATATATAATTGAAGAAAAAATAAATGCATTATCGTCTTAGCTTTAAATTAAGAAAAGATAGGATAAGAATTGTTTTTTCTTGTAAACTTTTTAAACATAGAATTTTAGATAAATAATAATAAGTTTTTAATAAATATATATATTTTTAATAATATTATTAATAATAATAAATCAATAAATTATGAATTGACTTTTTATATTTTGAATAGGTTTCATTTTATTTTTCACTTTTTAAGTTCCGTGTTACTTGTAATTTTCAATACAAAGATAGTTTATTTTTATTTTTAGTCAATAGGCTACATATAATGTGAGATTTGAGTTTGAAACAAGTCTCATGCTTGCAACTTTGGTGAAATGGTGGGGCTTTTTGCTTGTAGTGCCAACAACCAAGGTTCAAACCTCATAGAGTCAATCTCTACCGTGTCAAAAATTGAGATTGGGGGAGACCCTATGGTGAAATGGTGGGGCTTCTTGTCTGTAGTGCCAACAACCAAGGTTCAACCACATGGGATTACTCTCTATTGTGTCAACAATTGAGATTGCTTACACCAAATTTTTAACGTGTGTGGCGGTGTGGAAGTCTTTTAAGGATATTGTTATAGATATTGGTAATGATGACAACAAAGATGGAGAGCAACGGTCGACTGCAGACTACCGTTGGGGCGACTAGGGTTCTGCTTAGTCTGTGCTTGGTGGTGAAGGATTCACAAGGCAATGACAACGGTTTTCAAAGCAGTGATGGATGCGTTAAGGGGAAGTCGGTTAGTGAAGCCCAAGTAGTGGGCACTGAAAAGCTAAGAGGTCAAATTGACAGAGGGTTGGGCTTGGATGGGGATGACCAACATCCACTGCAAGGAAAAAAAAGGGCCTTCTACTGCTCGTGGCTCAGGGGTGAATGATGGAATAAAGGGGGTGAAGGCGTCTGAGAATGGAAGGCAAGAAGGACCCTCGCAAACATCAAGGCAAATGGGAAAAGTCCTGATAGGGAAGAGAGGAGGGGATCCCGTTTCAACTCTTGCAGCTAGAACTATCATAGTGGAGTTGGATAGTGAGCTAGAACAAGAAGTGACCTCCAACGAAAAATGTTTTTTCTGTGTTGGGTTTGATTGGGCGATTCAAGGGCTTTTGGCCAAGCCTAACAAACCTTCATTAGTGGATTTCTAATTTCTGGGAGCCTATTTTAGATGGGTATGTTCAAATATACCCGATGGCTAAAGGATTTTTCATTGTGGTTTTTGAAAAAGAGGAAGATAGAAATAAGATTCTGTGTGAATACCACTGGAATTGGGAAGAAAAGTTTACTCTGCTGCTTAAGCCATGGCATCCAACTTTTAACCCAACCACTGAAGTTTTTGAGAGGGTGCCTCTTTGGGTAAGACTTCCTAACCTTCCTTTGCAATTTTGGTTTGATTCTTGCTTGGAGGCTATAGGGAACTCCTTAGGAATTTTCCTAATGGTAGATGAGGGTTCATCAAATTTACTACACTCAACCTTTGCCCGAATTTTGGTGGAAATGGATGTGTCAAAGGAGCTACAATAAGAGATCTAGATAAAAACTTTGAAGGGATGTTGGGTACAACCTCTAGATTTTGAAGGAGTACCCTTTAGGTGCAAAATTTGCTTTCAAATAGGGCATTTGGTTGCACATTGTGCCAAATGCATAACACATAAACCTGCTTCTTGGTGGAAGGATGTTGCTCCCCAGCATTACATAGTGGAAAAAAAGGTGGAAAGGCAAGAGAACCATCTTTTGGAAAGCAGGGAAGTGGCAGGTCAGAATGTTGAGACTTAGGTGCTGGAAGAGAAGACATTAGAACCTGATGTTAGTAGGGTGGATCAACAACAGATGAGTGAGACCCTACCACAGGAAGGGAGTGTGGCTGGGAATAGAGTTAATGTTGTTTCCAATTGAAGTGCACAAGAGTTGATCTTTAAAAATGGGGCAACAACTCTAGAATGTCGGGAGAAAAGAGGGGGGGTAAGGTCGCAAGAGAAAGAAGCTGGGAAAAGGAAAGCTGAAGGACAGGATCCACATGCCTCTGGCAGTTTGATAGGAGATTTGAGGAGCCCTCTTGACAAAGAATTGGATTGGCAGAAAGAGGCTGCTAGGGTGGAGGACGGTTGGCAAACTGTCAAGGGGAAGAGAGCAAAGAAAGTAACAAAGAAATCATTTGCGATGGTTCTTCAGTCTCAGACCAAGAGAAGACCAGTTTGAGCTCCAAACCCACGACCTGCCAATAGGTCTTTGTATGGGGTATTATGGTTGTAGCTTAGATGTTAAGATTGTTTATGGGGACTCTATATTTGATGTGATTTTGTTTGTAACTATTGCTAGGGTCTGTAGGATGGATAGATGATAGGGCTAAGAGCTCTTGAAGTGAAGCTTTTTGGTGTTATTTGGGTTTTTCAAGAAGAAGTTGTATTGGGAAATGCCTTGTAATCTTTTAATTTTATTAATAAAAATCATCTTTATCATCGATAAAAAAAAAAGTCTCATGCTTGCAAACCACTGTTGAGTTGTCGAAAAACAAGTTTCAGTTGCCATTTAAGGGTAAACCAACTATCGTTTAATGGCAAAAGCCTCCAAAATCTCACATATCACATAAAAGCTAGATAAACAATGATTTGACAAATAGATGAGAACATTCTATTTCTATTTGGAGTGTTTGTTGTCAATTTGCTAGCAACTTTCTTTTTTCATTTGCATTGTTTTATGTTTTAAATCTATATGCAAATATTTCATAATCAAATAATACTTAATTTATTTAAGGAAAAAATCTATATTTATCTAAGTTTATTTCATTCCATTATTTAGCATTTATTATTAATTATTTAATCTAGCCACATCCAACCACCCACCCCAAAATACCCTGGGAACAATAACCCACAAAACCCTAATAACCGATACTCGACATCCCAGACATACCAGAGCTGTGCGTTTGGAGAGTATTGGGCAATATTCCTGACCAACCGCATGCACAGAGACCAAAACAAACCATATTGCATCGAGTTTTGCCAGGGCATACTCCCCGACCTGCAAAATACCAAAACCCTAACCCAAGCTAGGCTATATATACAGTTCAGAACCAAAAGGTCATCTATTCCAAAAAAAACCAAAACACATCATCAATATCACCCATAGATCATGGCGACAGTAGGAAATCCCGATGCAGGAAGTCTGTGAACTCCTCAACCCACTCGTACTCGCCTACAGGCTCATACCCTAATAGTTATTTCAGAAAGTTAGCGCCATGACGAGCCCAATCACCACTTCCAACAACCATGGCTCCCGTAGGAGTAACAACCGACTAAGCCTATGGTCCGAAATCTTTCCTCGAAATGCAGTTTGAGCCCACGTAGAAGAGAGACATATTAGAGTGTCTGCAATCGCCATCTTACCCAAACCAAGAAAGAGCAAACGAGATGGAGTTCTAAGCAAATAATAATTAAAAGTTATTATAATTAATTTAATTTATTTTTATTTATCTTATTAAAACTTTAATTATTGTAGAATAATTCTATTTTGGATTTTTATCATAATTTATATAATAAAATGAATTTCAAACTTAAATATAAATTAAAATTTATAGAATGAGAGATGGTAACTTTTGATTAGTCGTTTCAAGCCAACAATCCAAGAATAGCACGTTCTTAGGGAGTTATGCTTAGGGTAACATGTCATTTAATTAAGAATATGATAATTCACCTTTAAAACCTCTTCAGTGCACCCATTGCACACTTAGGAGTAGATAAGAGATAGATAAGAAATAGAGGTAGAGATAAAGAGAGAGAGAGAGATGCAGAGGTATAAATATAAATAAATAAATTTGAAGAGACAAAGAGATAGAGATAGGAAGAGAGATAAAGAAAGAGAGGAAAAGAGAGGAGGAGAGAAAAAGATAGATATAGTCACATAAAGAGAGATAGAAAGATAGAGAGATAAAGAGAAATAAGAGATAAAGATAGATATAGAGGTAGAGAGATCAAGAGATAAAGAGGGAAACAAGGAGGGAGAGAGAGAGAGAGATAGATAGGGATAGCAAAAAATAGTAAGGGGAGGAATATAGGGAGAGGGAAATAGACAGAGAGAAGAAATGAGAGAAAGATAGAGGAAGAGAGAAGGGAGGACAAATATAGAGAGAAATAAGGGAGAGAGGAGAGAGAAGGGAAGACAAATATAGAGAGAAATAGGGGAGAGAGGAACAAAGACATTGAGATATACTAAAAAAATATATAGAGAGAAAGACAGAGATATAAAAAGATCTCTCTTTCTCTTCCCATATATCTCTATATATATCTCCCCATATGTACCTCTCCCTACCTCTCTATATATATATCTCCCCATATGTAGCTCTCCCTACCTCTTTATATATCTCCCTCTCTCTACCTCTATTTATAGAACTTCCTATCTCTATCTTTCTATCCTTCAATCTCTTTCTCTCTCTCTCGTCTTCCCCTCTTTCTACCTCCATTTCTCTCTCTCCCTCTCCCTCTCTCCCCATTTCCATCTCCATCTCCATCTCCATCTCCATCTCCATCTCTATCTTCCTCTCCATCTCTCTCCCTATCTCTCTTTACTTCTCCTTACATCTATTTTTCTCTTTCCCCTCTATCTTTCTCACTATATATCTCTCCATCTCTCCCTCTCTCCCTATCACTCTCTATATCTCTCAACTTCTCTATCCTCTCTCTATTTATCTCCCTCTCTATCTATTTATATTTAATCGGCCTCTCTATATCTATCTCACTTAGACATACACGCTCTTTGTTTCTCCTTCCCTATCTCTATCTCTATATCTCTTTCACTCACCCACACAAACTCGTATCTCCCTCTCCCTCTCCCTCTCTATCTCTATCTCTATCTCCTCTCTCTATCTCTCTCCCTCTATTAATTATCTTTATCACCTCCTTTATCTCTCGCTCTTGCCCCCTCTATTTCTATCTTCCCATCTCTCCCTCTCCCTCTCTATTTACATCTCATTATCTCTCTCTCTCTCTCTATTATTTACTCCATCTCTCCTACTCTCTTTATATATACATTACTCTCTCCACCTCTCTCTATATCACTTCCTATATCTTTATATTTCTCTCTCCATCTCCCCCTCTTTCATTGTCTCCCTCTCTCTATCTCTATCTCTCCCTCTCCCTCTTCCTCTCCTTCCATCTCTCTTCCTCTCCTTCCATCTCTCCCTTTATATATTTCTCTCTTAGGCTTTGTCTCCATCTCTCTCTCTATCTCTCACCCTCTCTATCTTTCCCTAGTTATATTAATCTCTTTGTCTCTCCTTTATATCTCTATCTCTCCCTCTCCCCCTCTCCCTATCACTTCCTCTTTCTATTTCTCTCTACTTCTCTCTCCTATCTCTAATTTTCTCCCTCCATCTCCTTCCCTCTCTATCTATTTATACATATCTATCTCCCTCTCTATCTCTCTCCATATCTCTCTCTTACTCACACACACACACACACACTCCTTTTTTCTCCCTCCCTATCTCTATCTCCATCTCCATCTATATCTCTCCATATTTAAATTCTTACATATCTCCCTCTATCTCTATCTCATTATCTATCTATCTCTCTCTACCCCTATATCTTTCCCTCTCTCCACCCCTCTCTATATATCACTTCGTATCTCTATCTTTATATTTCTATCTCTCCCTCTCTCATTCTCTGCCTCTCTCTCGCTCTCTATATATTTATCTCTTCCATCTCTATCTATCCCTTTGTCCTCTCTCTTTATCTCTCCCTCTCCTTCTCTCCATATCCCTCTTCATCTCCATCTCCATTTCCATCTCTTTCTCCCTCTTTCTATCCCCATATCTCCCTCTCTCTCCCTCTCTCCATTTTGCAAACATAACATGAGCATATTGGTAATGGAGCCTTATTATCTTCCTAATTCAAAGGTTTTGTTTTAGTTGTGTTCGGATTCCTGTAAGCAGATGCATAGTTGATTTGAAGCTATCACGTCTCCATTGAGACCTTTGTTGCACAAACAACATTTTCTAAATGGCCTACCAATTGACCTCATGTATACTACACAAATGTATGTAAAAAATAGACCAAAAAATTCCCTAATTGACTTTACACACTTCTTCGGTGTACCCATTGCACAACAAGATGCGATAACTAGTTTTACTTTGAATGTTCTTATTGACATATTTAAATTTTACAACTTAGATTAATTACTCAAAATCTAAATTATCATTATTTAATCTAAATTGAAAATACTTGTATATTATTAATATTAAATTAACAAATTAAACATAATACTAGGTATTTATTTCCCTTTATAATACTGCCTATTATCAAACAGGGAACAAACAAATTATTATCAAAACGTTAATTTATTTTGAAACATCCTGCAACAGCGAAGATCTTCGTTGCGAGAACTAGGTAGTGGCTGAGCGACTCTGTTCTTCTAGGGTTTTCAGAATTACATTGTTCAAAAATTTCCCTCGCATCCGATTTTTCCAGGCGCAATGTTAGCTTCTGGCTTTGTTATTTTGTTTTTTTAGCCAGACTGTATTGTTTTCACTACCGCCAGGAATTGAGATTTGGCGGCCTCTTTGAGTACCTTTAGTCTCAGTTTTATGCGCATATCTCTTCTCAGATTAGTTGCCCCATTATTTGTCAATTCTGCTTTGAGCGGCTTATGTTAAGCAGTTTTTTACTGCCTTGTTCTTCTACATAGCCCTCATCCATTTGTCTGCTGGTCGCTCTTTACGCATCCGCAGCTTACAGTCAAACACTTCTAAAGCAGCATCATTTGTTTTTGTTTTGATTATTGTACATCCCATGCCCTTTATTTCAGTGCACCCTTTCGCATAGACTTGGTGACTGCATTAATTCAGAGTTCTGATTTGACGCGGCTGCTTTATTTTGGTATTGCTTTATATTATGCTAGCTGGCTGACTGTGATTCAATAATTTTACACGGTTGTACCTAATGCCTGCGCCAGTTTGAATTTTGAAAATATTTCTGATTTAGAGAGGTCATTGGTGGCGTCCTATCTTTTACAGAAATTGATTGCGGAAAACCAGCATAATCATAAAGCAGATACAAATGGATCATGCATTGTGGGATCATCTGCCGCAGTTACTAAGAGCTAAGTCGAAGGAATCGATAGAACATATTCTTCAAGCCCTGTGGAGGACTCGCAAGACAGGCCTCGAAGCACCTGAGAAATCATATATTCAAGACCTCCTTCAGCTACCCAACCACAACGACTTGGATCCTGTAAGTTCAACACCCGCGTTATTCGAATTTAAGATTAAGAATTAAACAACCAATTTGGGATTGTACCATTTTAAGGGAAATCGGCCCTCGTCCATTCAAAATTCTTTTGTATGCATATAAACACAAATCATGTTTGGCATCTACCAATGATCTTTGCTGGCAATAGAGTTCAGAATGTTCAGATTCCGAGAATGTTTTCATTAAGTGAGCGTGGAAGGTGACTATAGCTCAGAACAAAGTTGAAAAACTCGGACTCGGCAATAACTTGGCAGGCCCAAATTTTTTAAAAACTGGGAACTAGGCAGAAATTGGGGAAAAACTTGGCAATGTTGTGGAACATTTTAAAATAGATAATTTTTAAAACATATTCCTCAAAAACACACATATTACTAAACTTGTAGAGCATATTGTTGATTTTCATCATATATAAGTCAAAATTAGAGTTTGATACATATCAAAGACCAAAAACTGAGTTCAATCTCTAAACGAGTTACAATGCCACTTCTTTTAGCCTTGTCATTGTTGTCACAAGGATTGCATCCCAATTGAGTGTAAAACTCAGCTATCTTGTGAAACATGGGATCATCTTCAAGCTGTGGGTTGTTTATGGTGAAGATGAACCTCTAGAGAGGGTTAATTCTCTTGATGAACCTCTTAAAAACTATTGCCTTGATCAAAAAAAGGGGTAGAAGAACTAAAATGAAAATATTAACTAACCCTAAGAAGTGATGCACCAATGATTAAAACCTGTATAGCTTCAACACACAAACTCTCTCAAAATCTCAGCAAGTCTTCACACAACTCAATGTTTTACATGCTCACACATCAATATCTCATAAGAAAATCAATTGCTTATAACTTTAGAAGGGAAATAAAAAATGTTCTTACAACCAAAAGCCTAGTATTCGTGACACCATTTATGACCTGCATATAACATATATCTTCTGCTCGAAGGTATTGGAATGAGACAACATGTTTGAGGACTAATCATTAATCACAGAAAATATGCATCAATCAGCCATGCACATACAATGGAACA
Source organism: Sequoia sempervirens (assembly GCA_007258455.2). Taxonomy (NCBI): domain Eukaryota; kingdom Viridiplantae; phylum Streptophyta; class Pinopsida; order Cupressales; family Cupressaceae; genus Sequoia; species Sequoia sempervirens. The sequence continues at coordinate 16,861 of VDFB02281798.1, forward strand.
AATATCGAGAGGGTAAAATAACTGAAATTTTATTGATAACAAGGTGCTTCAGCTGATGCAAATTTGAAAATACTACTTGAAACTACATAAAATTGCTGTAAATTGAGAAAAATCTCTCAAAGATGAGCAACAATCTAATTCTTTTTGCATAAGGCAAAAGAAGAAAGGAAGAACTCTCTAAGAGTTGAAAGCCTTGTCTTATAGAAAAAATCCTCTAGATAACTGAAGCTGAACTTCGTGGAAGATGTTGAGCTCGCATGATGAGTTGAGCTCCCTCTGAACTGGAAGCAAAACATACAAATTTTGGTGAAGAAAAGTCGACTTGAACTGCTGACCTGTTGCCCTTTGCACGCTCTTTAAAGTGTGCTCCAACTGAACGTGAATTGATTCTCTTAAAAAAAACATGAAATTGATGTTTTCAATCAATTTGCACGAAGTTTTCAACTTGCTGGGTGTACAAGGCAAAAAAGCTTCTATTTTAGGACTCCAAACTATCTCAAATTGCATGATTTTAGCTTCAAACTCCTTTCAACACTAGTTGCAACCATGTGGGCTTCTCAAAAAGGCCTGAACTGACTGAAAGCGCTTGAAAACTGAGCATTTAGCCATTCAACTTGTGAAAGCTTATGCATGATGATGTGCATGTGAGGTTAACTGAAAGATGACTTAGGCCTTCAAGGGTTTGCATTCTTTATCATATCAGACCTGCATTCCTTCCTTGGTGACTACTCCTTTTCTATGCCTTGTCTCACTGTCATGTTTGATATCCTTTATATCACTGTCACTTTGGCTCCTGTCTAAGATTTTCCATATATAAGAACATATAGACTGTCATCTTTTTTTTTTTTTACTTTTGTGCTTACTCTGCCCTAAGACAGCTCTTTCATCTTGACATCGGTGCCCTTTGTGACTGCCATTATCATGACTGTCTTGGTTTCTTGACACGAGAACCACTGTCATTATCCATTGCTGCCTCATTATGTTGGAGTTTGGAATTAGTTGAATAGAGTAACATATGGCTCAATAAGATCACTTTGAAGGTAATAGAATAATATTAATGCTAAAGTCTGCCTCAAAATCAAATATATCAATAGATAACACAGGAACAGAAGCAGAGATCTGTATACAAAGTAGACAATGAATGCCACCCTTGTCCTTTTAATTTTTATGTTTTTTCTATATTGAATCATGTAGAAACACTCCTGGACAATCTCCATTGCATTATCACCATTATCATTCATATTTGTCATCAGTTTGCTGCTCAGATTTGTTTGTTGTCATTGAAGACAGAAAAGTAAATGCACTATTATCTGTTGAATCCAATCTCCTCTAGTTCATCTGGACTCAATATAAGTCTTTTCCCACCACCTCCGAGCATTGATTTATATGCAATTTTGAAGAGGTTTGGCATGAACTATCCATTCTATTTTGTGGAAGCCTCGTTGACAATACATGTGAAATATCTGTAGTTGACTCCAAATTTACTCTACAACTGAGTTGTGACACCATAGCAGCAGTTGTTGATTTGATCTCTACTCTTGAACAAGTTTGTGAGGAGACTTTGTCAGCAGTCATTAATTCCAAATTTACTTGAGAACTGGGCTGTGACAATGGTACCTTAGCAGTTGTGTTCTTTACAATGGAACTGTATCTTTTATTTTGCTCCTTGCAAGATCACTGCTCCTATCAAACTTTAAACATAGTCTCTGCCTCGAACTGTATCTTGAACAAGTTTGTGAGGAGACTTTGTCAGCAGTCATTAATTCCAAATTTACTTGAGAATTGGGCTGTGACAATGGTACCTTAGCAGTTGTGTTCTTTACAATGGAACTGTATCTTTTATTTTGCTCCTTGCAAGATCACTGCTCCTATCGAACTCTAAAGATAGTCTCTGCCTCTTTAGTGTGACAATCTTTGAACCTTGCAAGGTGATTGTCTTTTCTTTACTCTCCTTGCAATGTGCATCTGCCCCTTAACACCTTTGTGACATGGTGACTGCCTCTGCAAACTTTCGCAGACCTGCCATTGTCTTCATGGATTGGTGTCACAACCCTTTGATAGCTCTGTCATTTTATTGCTTTGTCCTTATGTAATCTTCTCTAAGTTCATTGCATTTTTTGAAACCTCCTACATGAGTATACATGCTGCTGTTGAAGATTGTGCATGTATTTCTTTGTTGTTGCTGTTTGTCTCCTATTCTCATTGTGACCATGTGGTTGGCTTCTTGATTGCATAACCTTCATATGACTCTTTCATGACTGCCTTTATTTGAGTCCTTTGAAACTTTGCATATTCTGTGGATTGCAATCTTGAATTGCTTAAACCTTATTCCCTTGGCTTGGACAGCCCTCTTATAGTTGACTGCTCTTCCAAACTTTATGTCATGCTCCCTATGGACTATCTACTAAATCTTCCTTTCATGGTGACTTCAAACTTTCATGACTGTCCCTTTAGAAACTCTGCCATCTTCATATTTATAACTGTCCTTTTGTGCATTTACAACTGTCCACTGTATTTTATTATGAAACTGACTGCCTTCTTTGAATACTGGCTGCCTTCTATACTCTTGGTGACTGAAATAGACTGACTATTTGTATATCATATTGCCCTCCCCCATGACATGGAAATTTTTCTAGATAATTAAATGCCTATAGAAGAAAGGAACAAATGATCAACTAATCTGCAAAAGAATACATGGCAAATGAAATTTGATTCTAAAACCTTATTGTAGTTCCACCAACAACCATCCCACTTCCATTTCCTCACTTCTTACCACCTTCTGTATATTTGAAAGAAGCAAATCCTGCTACTAATTTTGTCTTGTTTCCTCTGTTTTTTCCTAATTGAACTTCCTCCCCTCTATCAAGGGAGCTCCATAGTTTGACAAAGAGTACAGAAATCACTTGCAAAGCCAAATCCCAAGATGTGCTGTATTGATAGCCAAGCAAACTCTCTGCAGTTGTGCATATCCTCTCAACGGGAGTTGGTCCTGACTTGCACATACAAGTGACATAAAACTGTACTTTTGTATCAATACTTCCAAACACACACATGTCTACAACCTTGAAGAAAATTTTCTATAAGCTGTCCATGTTGAAAAGTGTTCTTGCTGTCATTTCATGAGAAAATCTCTAAGACTGTCCTTTATTCTTGCATTTTTTCGTTATAGTATTAGGCAACCAGTTTGCCCCTTTAATTCCTTTATTTCTTTCTTCGATTCATACAGAATCCTCAGCTCATAAGCCTTGAGATGTTTTATCTCTTTCTTCCGATCATATGTCATGAGATCTTTTATCTCTTTCTTCATCTCATCCAGTTCCTTTGTATATTTTATATGGCAATCTTTCAAAGCTTCATCCAAACTGTCTTTTCTAACCTTGGTGCTGCTTTCAAGATCATCTCCAATTTTAGAGATTTCTTGTCAGTAATTGCCTTGTCCATGGCAACTTGTTTGAATTGTTCCACTTGTTTGTTGCTGATTTCAGGATCATCTCCAGCTTTAGCTGTCATCTTCTACGGAATCAGAGCCAGCATCCTCTCCATTGAATCTCCTTTGAGTTTCTCTGATGTGTTATTGCTAGTTTCAGGGTCTTCTTTAGCTTTAGCACTGTTATCTTCAGAATCATTCACAGCTTGGATAACTTCCACATGTCACAGTCAAATTGTATATGCCTCCTAGCTAGAAAAAATAACTGACTGCATAATAACAGGGCTGAGAGGTCCAAGAAGATGACTAAGCTCTTTGGAACAACTGTCTTCAAGAACTGGAGAACTCAGGACAGATGCTTCTACTTAATGGCTGTCACTATTCCATCCATATCTCTGTGTTTGTCTTTGACATTCCAGGACTGAAACATGACTGTCCCTTCATATCATTTTCTTGATGTTTTATGACCACTTCACATGATAAGTTGAGTGACTGTCCTCTCACATCTTTTGTGCATATACACCTTTCATTTCTCCTTTGTTTGGAGAGTGCATTCAACAAAGTGTTGTACCTAAAAATATCAATTTGAATACCTTTTCTTATCATTAAGCTATGCAGCTCTAATGCACCATGTACATTTCCAAGTCTCAAGTACCCATCAATCAATGTGTAGTAAGTGACAATATCTGGATCCAATTCATGCTCATAGCCTACCACTTTTACAGAGCCCATTAATCAAGGAATTGCAGGTCACTAAATCAGGCCACACACCTTGTGCAAGCATGTGTTTCAGTATTTCAAAAATCCCATCTTGATTCCCAGATTTATAGTAACCATCAATCAGGACATTATAAGCAATATGATTAGCAACCATACTCCTATTTACCATTTCCCAAAAAATCTTCCTGCCTGTTCCATATGCCTCCTTTTACAGAGTCCAATGATAATTACATTGTAAGAAAATGCATCGGGCTTGCAATTCAATTCATTCATTCATGACAACAAGGCAAATGATAACATCTAGTTGCCCTTCCTTGGAGAGGCTTGAAGCATTTTATTAAAACCAAACAAATCAGGACTAATGCCTACTGACATAATCTCAGAGAAAACTTCCCAACCCCTATCGGTTTGTCTAGACACAACCAAAGCTTCAAGAAGGAAATTGCAAGAGGAAAAAGAAAGCACGATACCATTATCTTTCAACATGTACTTTTGCTGCTGATTTGGATTGTTTGGTTCAACCAAATCTGCTTGAAAAAGCTCTGGCCGCCATGCAAATCCTTCAAACTGCTGTGCAATTGAATCTTCAAATTGCTGGAAACCCTAGGAGTCCTCCTTACGCGACCACCTTCTTTCAGATTTGCTTTTCTCCTCTTTACATGCAATGTAGCAACTTCCCCTTTTTGCTTTTTTGGTGTGGGAAAAGATATTTGAGGGATAATGCTTCCAGAAAAAAACTTTTTAACAAGACTTTGGTTAAAAGATAGAAACCCTCCTTTTTGGATCAAAAGACTTAAAATGTTTGATTATTTAAATCAAACATTTAAATAACGCCAAGGACTTATAGAAAATGGACTATATTCTTAAACATTTAAATGACGCCAAGGACTTATAGAAAATGGTCCATAATCATATGTAGAAGTTGCCTCATTTAGAGAGATTTTTGGCAAGTTGTGCAATAATAACGTCTAAGTTAGCACACTCAAGAGTCATATTCCAGGTCCTCATCACCTCATTATAATCAATTTTCTTTTTTGACAAGAGATCCTAGTAACTATTGGGGATTCGGGAATGGAGATCCCAATGGGGTTGAGGGGCAGTGCCCCTCATGGAGGTTTGGGGGCAATGCTCCTAATAGGGTTGAGGGGCAACACTCCTTGTGGGGGTTTGGGGGCAATGCCCCCAATGAGGTTGAGGCCCCTTGTGGGGTATGGGGACAACGCCCTTGGCGCGCTCCTTGTCATGATATAGGGTGGGGTTGAGGGACTGAGCTCCTGTCACCAAGTCTAAATTAAGGCCTTTCAAAAGACAAACTTTCATTGATAGTTGTGTCGCCGCATGCCCTAGGTTGCTAACCGTGTGTAAAAATGAAGTATAAAATTGCATGTAAGAATTTTTTTTATATAAATTGGACGAGCTATTGACACAAAACTTGCAATTTTTTTGTTGACTCATGAGTTTTACAGGGAAAAATTGTCACGAGTTTTACAAAAACTTGTCGGCGAGTTATTGGGTGAGTATGTAAGATACCTAGGGCAGAGTTTTCCAAAATTGTTGGCAAAAAAATTTCTCAGGATTGGATTAAACATCAACCAGATCATAACTCTTTCCAGATTCTAGCTTGTGATCAAACATAAACAATGTGGTGCAGACTTAGCAAATGAATAACAAAAATTTGGATTATTCCAATAGACGGCAATAAGATAAACATTTGCAACTCTTTATTAATCAGATTTTGGGAACAACAAATTTACAGTCGAAATTGGATTGTTCGATTATACACTTTAGAATTCAAATGGAGAGTCGTTGTGGTCTGAATCGATGCACAAGGCGTGGGCGATCAAGCAAGATGAATGGACGCAGACCCAGGTGGGATCGATGCCCAGACTTGAGTTGCGACTGCAGCCTTAGAGCTCCACTTGTTCCATGGCATTGCTCTTCGTTCACTCCTCCTAATTGCTCAGGCCACAGATTCAATCTGTCTGATGGGAGTTGCCTATACTGTTGCCTTCTATGAGCGGACAAGTGATTTGGAATCAATGCGCCTTAAACTGAATGGGACAAATTGAGCAAGTGGCGGCCAGAGCTAGAGGCTCAGCTTGATTGCTTAGTAGTCGCTCCCTTACTCGTTCGCCCCCTGCAACATCTGAAATTCTGAGATGAGTGCGTGATGGATGGGAAGATAGAAAACATGAATCTTTAGGTCTGCAGCTACGCCCAGTACCTGGTCGCTAACACATGAGAATTACGTCCTCACCGGTAGACTTGGCAGGGATGAAATCCAAATTCGTGATGCCAAAATGATTCAATTGACTTCATCTCTACAAAAAGATCGCTCCATCCTCTTAGCTGAAACCACCATAGGACCATTCTTGGAGAGGCCTTTGAGGACAACCTCTTTGCCATCTTGTTTAAATTTCAGTTCCATAGTTTGGTAGTTGGTGGTGTATTCTCCCAATGAATGAAGCCATTGTACTCCTAAGACTATGTTCGTGTCATCGATGTCAACCACATAGAAATCGTCTTTCATCTTGTGTCCTCCTAGGGTTAGCTCCATTTGCTGAATCCGACCAGTGCAAGAAAGGATATTTCCTCCTGCGGCTGCTACATCAAACCCTTTGAAGTCTTCTGCCCCTAAGTGTAACTTGGCTATTGTCTTCTTGTTGACGAAGTTATGAGTGGCTTCACTATCGATCAACACTGTCACTTTTTGTCCTCGGAGAACTCCTCGAACACGAAGAGAATGGTACCGTGGTGCTCTTGAAAGTGCTACAAGAGTACCCCCCATGGGATCTTCTTCTATAATGACTGCTTGTCCTTCGTCATTAGTGACTTCCTCATTGCCCCCTTCTTCAGTTTTTGCTTCAACATCGGAAACCACCTCAATATAGTAAACTTGACCTCTCCCTTGACATCTGTGATGCTCAGTCCATTTTTTTTTGCAATGGTAGTACAAACCCTTCCAATGAAGTTCATTTCTTGACATGTCTAATCCGTTCGGTCTTGGAGGAAAACTCTTAGGTGGAGGATTTGCCTTGGGAAAGGCTTCCTTGGTTGCCTTGCTAGTGTGCTCTTGGCAATAGGTTTGCTCTTCTTGGTGGAGTCTTCTAGACTCAAAGCCCTACGAATAGCTTCTTTTAGTGTCGCTGACTCCAAAGCCCTCACCAAGCCATGAAAAGAATCTGATAGACCTTCAATGAAAAAGAACATGAGTCTCTTATCTGAAACATCCGGTACCATCACAACAAGCCATTGGAATTCTGAAACATATTCATCCATACTGCCCATTTGCTTTAGTCTTGTCAACTCTTGGAAGTACACTTAGGTATCTTTCCTATCAAACCTCTTTGTTAGCTTCTGCGTGAAGTCATCATATGTAGTCACAAGTCCAAACCCCTGAGTTACAATACCATGGTGCCACCATTTGTGAGCCAACCCTTCCAAGTGCAAGATGGCAAATTTGATAGCTTCCTTTTTGGTCATGGGGCTAAGAGAGAAATGTGTATCCAGTTTTTGCACCCATGCGTGTGCAGTCAGTCACCTTTCTTGAACCATCAAAAGTAGGGAGTGAAAGCTTGCTGACTTTGTGTTGAAGATCTTTATTCATTCGTGGCAAACGAGGTTTCCCATCACTTTCGAATTTTTTTCTAGCAATGTGGAACTGATCAAAGGGAATTGCTGCTTGGGCTTCAGCATCCAGTTTCATGTAGTCCTGTACAATGCTGCTGAAACTAAGCTGATCTTCTTCATGAGATGCCTCTGTCCTAGGTAAGAACTTAGGCTGAGAGGGTCTGTGAGTAGATCCCTTTGAGGTCCTGCTATGTTCTCCCCCTCCCAAATGTTCTGGATGAACTTCTTCAATGTTGGGTCCGGCTTTGTTGTTGTTCATTGCAGTAGTGAGCGTCTGCAACATTTGCAGCAACGTTTGGTTCATCTGATCCTGCTTCTCCATGAAAGCTTTGAGTTCATTGTTTTGATTCTCCATCTTCTTCTTACCTCTGCCTCCAACTCCTTTGCTGCTGTCCTGACTAGTTGCCTCCAATCTCTTCCATTCTCTTTCAATGGCTCTTAAGTCCCTCTGACTTTGTTGCATAAATAATCCTTCATCCACAAGCTAGCAGAATCACTGCTCTGATACCATTGTAAGACACCTAGGGCAGAGTTTTCCAAAATTGCTGGCAAAAAAATTCTTAGGATTGGATTAAACATCAACCAGATTATAACTCTTTCCAGATTCTAGCTTGTGATCAAACATAAACAATGTGGTACAGACTCAACAAATGAATAACAAAAATTCGGATTATTCCAATAGACGGCAATAAGATAAACATCTGCAACTCTTTATTAATCAGATTTCGGGAACAATGAATTTACAGTCGATATTGGATCGTTCGATTATACACTTCAAAATTCAAATGGAGAGTCGCTATGGTTTGAATCGATGCACAAGGCGTGGGTGATCAAGCAAGATGAATGGACGCGGACCCAGGTGGGATCGACGCGCATACTCGAGTTGCGATTGCAGCCTCAGAGCTATGCCTGTTCCATGGCGTCGCTCTTCGTTCGCTCCTTATCGCTCAGGCCACAGATTCAATCTGTTTGATGGGAGTCGCCTATAACACTGCCTTCTATGAGCGGACAGGTGATTTGGAATCAATGCGTCTTCAACTAAATGGGGCAAATTGAGCAAGTGGCAGCCAGACCCAGAGGCTCGGCCTGGTCGCTTAGTAGTTGCTCCTTTACTCGTTCACCCCCTGCAACATATGAAATTTTGAGATGAGTGTGTGATGGATGGGAAGATAGAAAACACGAATCTCTAGGTCTATAGCTATGCCCAGGACCTGGTCGCCAATGCATGAGAACTACGTCCTTACTGGTAGACTTGGCAGGGATGAAATCCAGATTTGTGATGCCAAAATGATTCAATTGACTTTGCCTAAATACGTAACCTCCCAAGAGGTTGACCCTAAACATAATTAACAAAAATAAAATTCAAATTTAAACTCTTGGCGCCAACTCAGAGTTGGCAAGAAAATCAATTAAAAATCAATTTATTATTTATTAGTGTTAATAAACACTATTTTCATAAACATGTCGGCCCGAAAGATTAAACTGTTTTTGGGACATTACAGAGTAACTTGTCTAGCAATTTGGCTTGCAAGTACTGATGAGTTTTGTGAGTACTCTACAAGTTTTCCAACTCTGGTTTAGAATATCCAAATTTAAGAACCATGTTAATTAAGATAGCATAGAAGGCCTAAATGGTTTGAGGCAAGTGGTGGGGAATAGGAAATTTCATGCATTAAAGTAAGGCTTCACTACTGTTGGCATTGGACACCATGTAATAGCCATGGTGACATCTAGAGGGAAGGGTTGAACTCATATTAATGGATTGAGGGTTAAACTAGTGGTCTTGTGTTTAACTTTTGTTGTTATGGTGTTTAGCTTTAGTTTTAGTCACTTTTTCATCTTATGCTGTTATTTTCTACCATGGCATTGTTCTATTACAACTAGATGTGTTTGTGATTCCCATTGAACTATTTGGGCTTCAAATTTAATCTTTTTTTCTTTTTTTCTTTCTTTTACTAAAAAGCTTTGTCCTAAGATTTTCTATTATTCGCCTTGAGCCTCTTCATTGCTGCATAAGCTTCACTTGAAGCTCTCCTAGATGATTGAGGGTGGAGCAAGATTTTCCTACAAGGTCCTATTTGTTGGTGTAATATTTATTTCATCTTGGATATGTTTCTATCTTAAGCGTGATATCGCACCTATTTAATAATTTTATTTAGGATATTAGGATTATTTAATGTTTTCACCTTCATAGCTAATAATGATGTGTGTACATCTTGACTTGAGGTACACAAGTGCGACCACAATTATCTTTGATTGATGGTAGTTAGGTGTTGTAATGTCCCCATTTTTGGTCTAGGTTTTTAGAAAAAATAAATTTAATTAATTAAATTCAGTTGTCTAAATTAATATTTCAGGCAACTTGAATTTAATTAATTATGATTTTAAGTTAAATATTTTATTATTATAAAGTGACCTTACCTAGAGCCAAAACTTAAAATATTATAAAGTCATTTTAAAGAGATAAAGGGTTTATTATTTAAAAAGCAAGGTTACCCCAAGTTTAGGGGCGAGGGGCAATGGGACGAGTCCCCAAGTTTCCATTTTTGAGGCCAAAATTAGGGACGACAGGGGACGGCTATATAAAAATATAGGGAAAATTTAAAAAATATAGGGAAATTTTAAATATTCAATAGATAACATGAATAAGGCATGCATATACATTATAGAACATTAACATATAACATTTATGTTCAACATTATGCCAATACTCAATACGCATTCAAAATTAACATACACGAATCATGAAACAACCTCCAAGTTATAATTTATAAACTTATATCAAAATGCCCAAAGGCTACATTGCTGCCATATAGTTTTAAAGTTTTAGTTTGCTATGAAAATCAAAATACAATATCGTATGTCAATAATGAATACAAATTTACAAAATAAACAAAGAGCACTGCTGCCCCTAATCATCTCTCATAACTGCATCAAAATCAGAGTCATCCTCTGAGTCACTGCCACCGTAATGCTCCTCCTCAGCCAATGGGACCCCAACCAAGCCCTCAGCTGTCTCCTCCTCATCTATCTGAGCCGCGTCCTCGGGATCAATATCCCACCGTAGAGCTGGAGTCTGTCGATCCTGAAGCCGAAGAGCACTATGAACGGCCACTAGCTTCTCTGCTCGTCTAGAGGTAAGTCTATTCCTCTTGACAGAGTGGATAAAGCTATATGTGGACCAATTCCTCTCTGCAGCAGAGGAACTAGCAACCTGTGCAAGAAGGCGAGTGGCAAGTATCTTCAACTGCGGTGTATCTCTCCCATGATAGGTCCACCATCCAATAGGGTTCCCTTGAGCTAATATAGCTCTATCCAACCTCGCCTGTGGTTTGCTCAAGTTTGGGCCATTAAGATTAGCAAAGTCTAGAAATTGTGACCGAAGTATTGAAGCTTGCTCGGCTGGATAAATCTTTTCAATGGCCCGTGTGAACCCATCTAAAACCTCAGCATCATCACATGGAGGCACCCTACCATCCCTTGGTGCATACCATTTTGGATTTAGAGCAAAGGCAGCCATATGAAGTGGGGTGTTCATTGTATTCCACCTCCGCGTCACAATGGGCCTAATGTGTTGCTCATATAAATCCAAAGTGGGGTCCTTTGCCAAAATAACTTGCCTGATCTTCCCAAGCATAGTGTCAAATGTCTCATATATCTCTCCAAGACTAGGAGAGTCTGTATCAGCATATCTAATGACATCTACAATGGGCGAGATAAAGGAGCAAATATATCTGCAAAATGCAAACAAAAAGTTCAAAATAATTAGTTGACAAGTTATTTGACATGTTAGAAACTTCAAAAGTTGGAACATTGGACAATAAAATTAAAATATTAAAATCAGAAATTTAATATGAAAATCAGCCATCTAATATGTCTTACCTCACATTGGCCCACCAATCATCATCGAGGATCTTTTGTTTGATGCTCTTTCCTTGAGTAGAACTTGCATTAGGCCATCTAGTCCACTCAGCATTGACCATCATCAGTTGTAGAGGCTCATGCACCTCAACCATCCTCTCCAATAGGATGAAGTATGTGGCATATCTACATTCATTAATTCAATGATTCATTAAAAAATAAAAATTTAAAACAAAATCAGATTATGAATACAAATTGAAAGTGAAACAAAATGAAGTAAATGGCATACCTTGTATCAACAGGTTTGAGAAACTCCTTCTTTGAAAATGTCCTGAAAAGAGCAAGTGAGGTGTGGTGGTTGCAAATGAACATCTGAATTTCTCTAGCTTCTGCCACCGTTTTCTTCACCCAATCCATCTTCCCTATGTCTTTCAATGCATTGTTCAATGCATGAACACAACATGGGGTCCAAAATATGTGCCTGTAAGTACCCTCCACCATCAACCCAGCCGATTTGCACACACGTGCTGAATCGGTGATCACCTGCACCACATTTGCAGCCCCAACCTCCTCTATGGCATCTCTCAAAATGGAAAATTGGAAGTCAGCATCCTTACGTCTCCCTGAACAATCTACGGCTCTAAGAAAATAAGAACCAGCAGGGCATGTGACTATGACATTGATGAGTGGCCGACGTCTACAATCAGTCCACCCATCCATCACTATAGAGCACCCCGTCCTCATCCATGTTTGCCTCATCTCCTCCATTAACACATTAACTTTGGAGTACTCTTTGTCTAGGAGGGTGGTGCGTAGCTTATGATCTCCAGGGGGTACAAATGAAGGACCAACAACGACTAAGTCTTTCACCATTTGTTTGAAATAAGAGGAACGGGCCACATGAAATGGAATGGCATGGGCAAAAAAGAATTTGGCAATGGAGGATTCACAGGTTTCTCGTGCTTGGTTTTGAAACATGGACTCAACTGAGGCTCCCTTATCACCACCAATCACCTTCCTCTTTCCTCTTAAGATAACACTACTACCAACCGTGGAAGGACTAGGAGTAGGAGTAGGCATAGACGATTGTGAACTTGGGAAAGAAGGAGACCCAGTTTGAACCCCACCATCACACTCCATTTGAATTGTTTGGCACTCTATAAATAGTGCATCTGTCAATGCAGGACACGTTCTAACTCCATGGCCCACCTCACCCAAAAAATGAGACCTAACTCTAGTGTAGCTGCCCCTAAACTCCTTTTCACAAACATGGCACAACCAAACCCTACTCCCCCCTGAATTTTTTTGTCTTTCACCCATGGCTGTCACAAATTGAAGGAATGGTTTTTTTTTGTCTATTGGGTGTTTTGCATAGTCCTTCATAGTTTTGGTATTGGTTGATGAATGATGGTGTTGGGTAGGGGTTATTTGCTCTCTAGTTTGCCTTCTAACTTGCATTTCAACTTCACTATCACTCCCACCCTCACTGTTGCTCATGTTTTTTGTTTTTAGAATGCAAGTGTTGACTGAAAATGAAAAAAATAAAAAAAATCAGACTATGCATACTTCATATTTTGCAAAAAAAATGAAAAAAAAAGAATGGTGAAAGAAAATGCATACCTTTTTGATGGATTTGCACTCCCAACAACACTCTTTCAACCTCCTCTCCTCCTTCAAACAGCTGCTCCTTCTCCTTCAATGGCTGCAATTTTTTTTCTTCTCAAACCCTTGGCTCCCTACACAAACAAAATGAAAATAATGAACTTTTAGAGGCCTCCTTTCATTCATAAGAGAGTAAAACATGGTAGGGCCCACACATGCCACATAGGCAGGGCGTTATTTTTAAATTTTTTGCTTTTTTTTGTGTTTTTTTAAAACGCACCCGTCCCGGGACATCGAGGGACGGCCAGTCCCCCGCCCGGGACTGTCAGCCGTCCCTATTTTGTGGCCGTCCCAGTTCAGGGACATTTCCGCTTTGCAAGGGGACCCGTCTCCCTCTTGGTCCCACATGTACCGGGGCGTCAGGCGGGATGGGGGATTTTGGAAGCGCCGTCCCAACCCTAAAAGTGATTTTTATAATATATAGATTTTGGAAAGTTCCATTGGGGTCATAAAAGGAGGCTGAGGAGAAGAAAGGAAATCATTCTGAAGTTTTGATAATTTCTCTTTTTGAGATTTGTACTTGTGGCCAAACTCTTACTAGTAGGATGGAAACCCCAATGGTTTTCCCGATGGATGAAAATCCAAAAGGCAGAGCTATTCTATCCAGAGGTTGACAGTAAGCTGAAGATTTCGAGGTTTGGGATGAAAACCCTTGGATTCCATTGGAGAAATTTCATACAGAAGTTGCCTTGTGTTGAATGTGTGCAAATAAGTGTTTGGAGCAAATTGATTAATCTTTCATAGGTTTGCCAGATTTTCAAGTACAAATTTATTGAAGATTTGTGAACAAAAATAAATTTGTTATTGTGGTGTGTGCGAATGGTGAAAATAGCAAAGATTATAGGTGCATCATGTGTACTAAGAGCAGCTGCATCTTGTTGTACTCAGGTACTTTGGATGAGACAAACATTAAGAGACATCAAGGTAGAGTACAATCATCCAATATCTATATTTTGCGATAATACTAGTGAAATCAATATTTCATAAAATCCTGTAATGCACTCCATAACAAAGCATATCCCAATCAAATATCATTTTCTTAAGGGAGCAAGTAGTAGATCAGCAGGTTAAGATGGAGTATATTGCTACACAAGAACAGATTGCATAAATCTTCAGAAAGCCCCTTCCTAAGGAGACTTTTGAGTACTTAAGGCTAAAATTGGGAGTGATATCCTCTTCATCCAGTCATTAAGGAGTTACATTATTTAGAGGGAGCTCATTGCTGCACTGTCTTACAGCTCCGAGGATTACTTTGCCATTGATGTCAAAGGGGGAGAATTAGAGTAAGGGGGAGCATTATATATTCATAGATTATTTCTATGAGGGTTGCCATCAATGACAATGGGGGAGATTGTTGGAAAATTTGTTGTCATTGATGTCAAAGCAAATGGCCAAGAAGAAACTGATCACTGCAATAAAATGGAGTTAAATTCATAATGGCAGACCACCTTTGTAATAGCACTCAAAAGGAAGAAGAATTAATAAAAGAAAGATTTTATTTATGCTAGCCGACCCCTCCTTCATATTGGCGCCTTTATCCTCTTTGTAATTTGCAAGACAAAATTATCATGAGAGATGGGTTCTTGTGAAGCATTGAGCCCGACGTGAAGCATTGGGCCTTCACCTAGATGCAATGAGTGCTAAGTGGACCATTCATTATCATGAGAGATGGGTTCTTGTGAACCACTACTCATGAAACATGGGTCAATGAGTTTGACTCGGAAAACTACACGGTTGAATCCTGATAGCAATGTCATAATTTGACTCGCAATGGAAAAATACCTCCTACTTATCTAAGGAGGTATACTAGATAATTTTTAGTTGTGAAAATCTGTTTGAAATTTGATGTGAATTAAATTTCCTATAATCCAAGGTGTAAGACCCAAAACAGATCAGAAATATATTGATTGAATCACCAAGAAAGTAGAAAGTGAAGCAACAAATATTTGAATTTCTAAAAAAATTGCTCTTTGCCGAGATGTGTTGTTATGGAAGCACCTTATCAGAAATCTTCTGACCAAAATGACTCCAAAACACAAGAATTTTCATAAAAAGTGATGTGTTGTGTCCTAAATGACCAAATTATCCTTAAAGTAATCTCATGAACCAAATGACATACAAATCTGAGGCTCATGGATGATCGTATACGATGGAAGTATGGTTTGATTATGTATAGGATGCATTCTTAGCCTAGGGTGCTAGTGTTATTTTGTATGTAGGATGTTAATCATTTTCATGTGCTGATACTTTACTCATATTCTTGAAATTGCTGCAGCACATGAAATCACAGAAGCAATCTTCTCTGATTCTATGGAGGTTTTAGTGCTAATGGCCAAATACAGAAAGCGTTCTAAAATATAATGTAGATTTTGGAGTTGGAATACGCTCTCCCTGTTTTTTGCTAATTAAAATTGGATAAAGGAACTAATGCCAGTCCTACATTAAATAATGATTGTTCAAGCATATTGTTTTCTAACCATCTTAATAATGTGACTGTGATACCTCTTAAATGTGTTTTGGTTTTGACTTGCACTTTTTGCGGTGAATATGGGTAGATTAGTATTCTAAGATGATCAAATGCAGAACTTAAGTTGGTGGATCTTCATTTGACCAATTGCTGCTATTAATGTCTCATACAGCTTTTGGTGTGCCTTCGTATATTGATCAGAAGGTGTGTTTATGAGAACTTCAATAAAGAAGAGATACAAAAGCTGTTCCCACCAGAGGTTCCTCCTGAGTTGCAGAGATTACTTGTTATCTTATTGCAGAAGTTTCAAAGGGACTGGAGAGAGGATGCAGTTAAAGATCAGGTGGGATGCCTTGACTTTTATGCCCTATTTCCTTTAGAGTTTAAGGTAGCTGGGGAATTTCCTGCATTTTCTTAATTTCTTATACAGGTTGCTGGAAGAATTTTATGTTTTCATATAATGTTTGTATTTTCATTCTTTACAGGTTTGCTGGATGAATTTTATGTATTTTAATCTATCTCCATCCTCTGTATTTGATGTTATATATATGGTATCAGCAAATAAACTGATAATGTTGACCTTTAGTCTTTTCATCTTCCTTGATATCTTTTTTAGACAATAAAATGACACTGCAATATGAATAACATGTTTTTTAGATAAATTAGCTGGGGTTTCTATTGGGGCCCTACCCTCGAAGAAAACAAAGATTTCGTACAATATTGCCATAAAAGGCCAAGATGGCTACACAAACATTCATCAACTATATGACACACTTCAAAATTGAATTCTTATCGAAGACAGCTCCAGCATCTTTCAAATCATAACTTCCTCTATACTGAATTATCTATGCTTAACATGAGATATCAAAATCATTCGCATAGAGGGAATTTGTTTCTTTTTCTTTCTTTCAATTCATCACTGTATTCCATTCACCTTTTTTCAGAGACTCAACATAATGCTCCATTTCTTCTTTTCTCTCCTTTCCAAAGTATGAAGGGAAACCCTCCTTTGAAGGGAGGGGATTAACCTTCAACAACCACTGCAGCTCTGAGCACTCTGCTTGATTAGCTAATGTTACAACTGGTAATTTAAGGAGGTCAGCCTTATTAAGCTCTGAGCAGCCTGTCTTAATCTTACCATCTGACTATTGAAACCTAGGATATTTCCATCTCTAGCTTTCATCACAACATTCTGCTTGTGCTCTCTGCTCTGAAAAGCTTCCTTTACTTTTTCCAACATGCCAGCATCTTTATCTGCACAGCGCTTCCCTTCTTTAGACTTATTCTGCTCCTTCAAACTCTGTGGCTTTAATATAGAACTACCTGCCAATTGATGATGTGGCACTGCATTCTTTTACCAAGAAGCTCTACCAGAATATCTTTTTACTTTTTGCATTTGTCTACTAAATGATCCATATTAAAGCGCTTGCAACAGAAATAGCTAGATTCTCATAATCCAACGGCTGTTTCCACACCTCTTTCCCTACTTTCAATCTTATGTCTGCAGGGAGACCAATAGTAAAATCTAACTCGACTAATATATGTACTGTAGAAGTTAAGGGATGTCTTTGAGTTTCACGGGAGATCAAAATACATTTCCCCAGAGAGTTTCAAATGCTTTTCAATGTCTGCCAAAAATGAAGAGGCAAATTGGGAAGTCTTACCCATATAGTAGATATCTGAAGTTGTTTTGTAGTCAGGTAAAATATTGGATATAAGGGTTTCAAGAAGAGGGACACTATTTTCCAAATCCAAGGGCCTTTCTCCAAAATCCCGCCTCTATCATCAACAGAATCAATTACAACTAAAAAAACAATTGTGCATAAGAATAGATCCCAATAAGGGCTTCTGGAAAAAGGCAACTAGCTAGATCTTACCCATTCATTTAGTTCTGGAAGGCTAGGCCAGAGGGAGCAAAATCTGCAAATCAAAGCCATCTCCATATAATGCTCCATATCTTTCTCCACTTCTTCGCCCAGCTCCAAAATAGGCATTTTCTATGCAAATTTTATCTTACTCATATCTCCCAGACGACCCTTACAGCTAGATGGCCATATTTCTTTTTAGTTCTGTCACTGAAGGGTCACCTTTTGCTGCTGCCGCATAGGATCTTTCCATCTTTGTCCCCTTCTCTTTTTGCAAAAGGCTTGGAACAAGTTTTGAGTAGTTCCCATCCAGTTTACATGGAGTGCGTGGTGCATCCTTGCTGGCATCAGCATTTTCCAGTTGATGACCTTCAACTTCTTTTTCCTGTTCACACTTCTTACCAGCATAAAACGTCTTTACATTCTTCTTTCTTTTAGGCTGTGTTTGCTCCATACTTCAACAGCCACCTCCTTTTCCAGTTTAGGGGTGCTGCTATTCAACTCTTCCATCCCCCATTCATTGCAATATGAATAATATTAGTATGAGAGAAAATCACGTATTAGCTGAAGATGAAAATGATAATTGCTGTGCGGTCATAATCTCTAATAGAGAAAATTTAAGTGAAAAGAATTCTTGACAATGCCTAACCAGTGAAAAATCAGAGGTAAGAGGACTACATGAAGCTATCAGCTGAGAACGAGGAAACTTAGATAATCATAATTGGCAGGTCATATGCACAAGACTGCTATTGTCATGTTGAAAGTTGAATCCAAAGAGGCAGCAAGTGACATATTTGCCATTCAAGCAGCTTGTTTCAGTGTGCTCAGGAGCTTGGCCTTGGGTTCTGACTCTGTTAGGGTTGGGTGTCACTAGGAGGAGACCGCCTGTTATATTGGGTACTGGTGGCCCTGGTATGTTGCCTAGGAATATCTGCATACCTTACTGTCACTTCTGCTGCAAAGACTTTAGGCCAATGTGAATGAACGGCAATAGTGATGGTGGTGTGGGAGAGGTCGTGAAAGCCACAAAAGGTGCCCTTTCAGTGAAATCCAGGTAAGAATGATCAACTTGCATAATCAATGGTGCACAGTGCAAAACAAAGAACACGTTGTTTGATAGACATCTGTACACAAAGTTGAAAAGCTGTATGGTCATAGTGGGCTTGTCATTTGCTCAAATATCAACTCAGTGTGGGAAAGTTGTTTATTGTTATGATCTAACATTTGGTATCCAAATGACTCGCTGTTGAATTTGAGAGGATGGATAAATAGCTGTGGTTTTGCAGGGCTTGTGTAATGTCCTCTTCCTAGCCAATGGCTTGAGGAACAGGGTTAGCCTATTACTACGGTTCCTGTAGGCTAACGGGATGATTAGGGAATCTTTCTGAGGGGTTTTAGGACTTGTCCTAGTTACTTACTATTTTTAGTAAGTGACATTTTGGTTCAGTGATGACACACTTGTAGTTGATCTTGGTCTGGGGACACTCTCGAGGGGTCATTTGGATATCCAGGCCAAGAGTTATGGATTTATTATGTCATGATATTTAATAATATTCTATTATTAAGTGATTTCGTGATTTAATGTTATAAAGTGAAAGTGACTTTATTAAAAGAATATTTTAAGTCACTTTATGAAATATTTAAGTGAAAAGTCACTTCGACAAATGTTTTAATATTAAATTATATGAGCTTGTGAAAAGTGGCGTTGCTTTTCAAGAGAAGATATTTGTGTTTGACTTGTCAAAAGGTGAAAACCTTAAAAGTGGCTTCCAAACTCCATAAGGCAAGGGTTTGAGTTCATTGTTGGATATCATTGAGAATATTATATTTTTTGGAGCTGCTGCTGCAAGTTGTCTTTCATGGCTGACTAAGGATGATACCCTCTTTTAGAACAGGTTCTATAGGCGTGCAAGATCGTCCAAGGATCTTTCTGGGTTGATCTCATTCAGGGATCAAGTTTGTGCTTCATCTTGAGGATTTTCATTGAAGAATAAAGTCTGAATTCATCTGTTACAGGTTGCAGATCAGAATTAAGAAATCAGAATAAAGATTGTAGTTTTTGCATGTTCAGAAATAAGCATGTGGGATCTAGAAAATCAGTCAAAGATCATACGTGAGGGTTTAGATTGGAGATTATTTGACTCCCATTGATGCTGAAAGGATAGGCGATTAATTACCAGGCAGTTTCAGGTCAACAATTGCAGATCTGAGTGTGATTACTTTGGCACATGTGGACTGCAGGTACATCCGTACCATCTTGGAGGATGTGCCTTCATAAATAAATAAACGGTGGTCATTTTGCAATCTGGTTGAGTCTTATCTTGGGTGTCCATGGTGAAGAAGCATTGTGAGAAGATACCCACATCAACATTCCATCTCCTTTAGGCTAGGCATGCATTTCATTAGTTCTCCAGGTGGCTGGTCTAGAAATCAGAACTTTATGACAGTCAAAACCAGCAAATGGGTATGATGTTATTTCATTTGAAATCAATAAAAATCATCTGGGTTGCTTTCAGTTTATGTATTTCATTCCGTTTTGGTATTCTTTATTTATTTTCTTTTCTAGCATCAAAACTCTCAAAAACAAATAAACAAAAAACACATAGAAATTCAGAGGGTCAGATTCAAACACCATAGGGGTTGTTTCATTGGTATCAGAGCTTTAATATCTTGCCATCCTGTGAGGTTATTTCATGAGTGATAAAGAACAAACTTATCATAGGGGTTCACGGCCGTGGCATCCTTCACAGGTGCCAGAGGGAGAAACCATTTCAGAGGTTTTAGGCATTCACAATTCACTGGAAATAAGAACTTTATCCAGTGACAGTGAGAGCATTGTAGGCACCATGGGAGATAGAGACAAAGCGTATTCAGGGTCCATTAGCTCAGATCCCAGGAGAGAGCAGAAGTTTGACACTATGATGGACATGCTGGCGGGTTTTTTGCATAAGATGAACCAGGTTCCTAATCTTGATCACATAGGACAACTTGACAATTCCAGTGGTTCTAATGCTCAGCCTGAAGAGAGGCCAAGGATTTTGATTGATACCACAGCTAGGCCTTTGCATCCTACCTTTTCATGGAGGGTTGAGACCCCTGTTTAGCAGGAATGACCTCCAGAGTAGCCGACCAACATGGTCAATGAGGTTAGGACCAGCCATATTGAGTACACTTCATTACCTGTTGACATCAAGAATATGTTGACATTTGATCAATTCCTGAACCAGAGGAGACAAAGGGCAATGGCAGTTGGAAGACTTGAGACTAGAGCACCATAGGGCACCAAAGATCTCCAACAGGCGGTGAGTAAGATTAATTTGGAACATTTTGATGGAGGGCATCGTTGTACCGCACGCGGTTGGGTTCAAAAATTAGATAACTTCCTGTCCTTGAGGCCCATGCTTGAGAAAGAGGCAATTAGGTTCGCCACACTTCACCTGGATGGCATAGCTCACGAGTGGTGGTACCATGGTTTGATTACTTTGGGTCATAGGTCAATTGTTTCTTATGATGAGTTTACTAACAAACTCATTGAGCAGTTTGACATAAGAGATCCTGAGGTTTCATTTTGAGAACTCGCACAGCTTAAGCAAGTTGGGACATTAGAGGCCTTTATTTCAGAGTTTTAGAGGATATCCGTGATGGTCACGGGAATATCAAAAAGGAGGTTGGTAGTGCTTTTCAGTGAGGGTCTCTTAGAACCCTTACGTGGTTGGATCAAAGCCTTCGATCCACCTTCCTTACAAGATGCTATGAAGAAGGTGAGAGATATGGAGCTTGTTGCCCCAAAAACAAGATTTCCGTAAAAACCATTCTCTTCATCAAGGGATAAAGCACTAAATACTTTTTCATACCAGCAAAGAAAACCTTTCCAAAAACTCAGTGACGAGACCCTTCAAGACTTGAGAAGGAAGAAACTATGCTTCACTTGTAAAGGACCGTATGAAAAAGGGACGTGTGTCCTCTTAGGCCAAATATGAATCAATTAGAGTACTACTATGCAGATGAATTAGATTCTGAAAATTCAGAACAGCAGGTCGATGAGGAAGGGAAGGAAGAAGATAATGCCTTCGAGGTGTCAGGAAAGGGAAGGGAAGAAGTTCTACCTACAACACAACTCTCGATCATTTAGAGAGGAGGATCCTTCAGGATTAGAGGAGTCTTAGGTGGGCAACGTGTGATTACCTTTCTTGACATTGGAGCTACTCATAATTTCATAGATGAGGGCTTGGTAGCAAAGTGTGGAATTAAGACAGAAGAGTTCGATGGGTTCAAAGTGCAAGTAGCTGATGGGTTTACACTTAGTTGTAGTTGAATGATTCCAAACCTCACATTGTAGTTGAACGATTGAGTTCCAGGAATATTTTTATGTGGTTGGCATGGGAGAGTTGGATGTGGTATTGGGCATGAAGTGGCTACATGCTATTGGGGAGTTTACCCTCAACTTGCGGGTGATGGAGATGAAATTTGAGGCCAATGGCAAGAGACATGTTTTGAGGGGAATGCCAAATGGGAGCCTTCGAGTTATCTCACTCCAGAGAATGGAGAGATTGGGCGGCTGAGTGTTATACTTTTCCATCACAGGGTGAGCAGTTGAAGCATGAGTATTCTCCCGAGTCCCGACATATAGGCATTGAGAGACAAACACAGTAAGGTGTTTGAGGGTTTACCTTATGGGAGACCACCTTACAGAGGCTTTGAGCATATTATAGAGCTTGAGGATGGCGCTAAGCCGGTCATCATTACTCCCTACAGGCATCCCAAGAGGATGAAGGACGAGATCAAGAAGATGATAAAGGAACTTTTGGATATGGGTCACATCGGACCAAGTAAAAGTCCCTTTGCATCTTCTGTTGTCCTAGTGAAGAAGAAAGATGGCACCTTACGGATGTGTATTGACTACAGGGCCCTGAATAAAAAGACCATTAAGAACCGGTACCCCATTCCGCGGATCGATGAGTTGATAGATGAATTGCATGGAGCCTGTTTCTTCTCCAAGATTGATCTTCGATCTGATTACCATTGGTTTCGGGTTAGAGAGGGGGGTGTGGAGAAGACGACATTTCGATGCCACTATGGTCACTATGAGTTCTTGGTTATGCCTTTTGGCCTAACCAATGCACCAGCTACCTTTCAGTCTTGTATGAACTGTATCTTCAGAGACCAGTTGAGGAAGACAGTCCTCGTCTTTTTCGATGATATATTAGTCTTCAACAAGACTTGGGAGGATCATTTGGCACATTTGGATTCAGTGTTGGGCATATTGGAGAGTGAATCTCTATTCGTCAAGGAATCAAAATGTGACTTTGGTATGAGGGAGTTACTGTACTTGTGGCATATCCTCAGTGCCGAGGGGGTTTAGATGGATCCTGAGAAGGTGAAGTCTCAGCTGAAGGGGTTCTTTGGGTTATGTGGTTTCTACTGCCACTTCGTCAAGGGCTTTTCACAGTAGGCCACCCCACTTACAAACTTGACGAAGAAGGGGGCTTTTTATTGGAACCTAGGAGCACATCAGTGCTTTGAGAAGTTCAAACGGTTGATGAGTTCATGTCTGGTTCTCATTATTCCAGATTTTACATGACCGTTTGAACTATAGTGTGATGCCTCGGGAGAGGGCATTAGTGCTGTCTTGATGCAAGATAAGTACCCCATTGCTTTTGAGAGAAGGAAACTTCGGGGTCTTGAGCGAGGTTACAACATTTACGACAAGGAGATGTTAGCCATCATGCATGCATTGGCTAAATTCAGACAATACTTGGTGGGCAACAAATTTTTGGTGAAGATAGATCACAATAGTCTGAAACATTTCCTAAGTCAATGTGACCTCAATGATCGGCAACAAAAATGGGCCAGCAAGTTGCAAGCTTATGATTTTGACATAGAATATGTCAAAGGTATGAGAAATATAGTTGTCAATTCCCTTTTGAGGAGACCCTACCTGTGTTCTCTAGGTGAAGTAATAGAAGATTGGAGGAATCTTATTGCAGTTGAGTATGCGAAGGATAAGTGGGCTTTCAAGTTCATTGATGGTACAGTTGCAGATGACGGGTACACCCTTGTGAATGACCTCATCATTTACAAAGGGAGGATTTTCCGTGCACCAGGATCCTCTATGAAAAAGAGGATTTTGAGAGCTCTTCATGACGCTCCTATGGCAGGCCACCCGGGTTACTTTGAAACCTACAGGCAAGTTAGGGGCGGTTCACTTGGAAGGGGCTCAAATCAGAGGTTCTCAAGTATGTTAGAGAGTGTCCCACTTGTCAGCAGAACAAGAAGGAGCACACTTTCTCGACAGGACTACTATAGCCTCTACCCATTCCTAGCTAGAAGTGGGAATGCATATCCATGGATTTCATCACGGGTTTACCCAAAACTCAGGGTAGGGATTGCATTTACGTTGTGGTTGATAGGCTCATGAAGTTTGCACACTTTTTCCCGATTTCAACTACTTTCACAGCAGTGCAGGTTGCTGATTTATTTTTCAGAGAGATATTCTAATTGCACGAGTTGCCTCAAAATATAGTGAGTGATCGAGATAGTAGATTTATGAGTCATTTCTAGCAGGAGCTCTTCAAGCTTAGTGGCATGGAACTCACTTCGAGCATGAGTTACCATCCACAGACAGATGGACATACCAAGATAGTTAATAAATGGGTGGAGGGCTACTTGAGGAACTACATTGTGGGGAAGTAGTAGGCATGGGTCAGGTGGTTGCATTTATGTGAGTATTGTTATAATATTACGCACTACATGTCTATACAGATGTCACCATTCATGGCACTATATGGGTATGATGCTCCTAATTTTTTGGATTTGCTATTCGGAGATAGTAGAGTGCCGAGTGCGAAGGGTTTGTTACAGGACAGCCAGGATATCACGAGTTCTCTGAAGGAGAACATTCAGAAAGCACAAAATCGACAGAAACAATATGCAGATCTGCACAGAGTGGAGCGTTCCTTTGATGAGGGGGATATGGTGTATCTTATGCTGTAGCCATATAGGCAATCCACTTTGAGGAAGAGTGGTTCAGAGAAGCTCAAACCACAGTACTATGGCCCATTCCGAGTTTCCAGATGAATTGGTGAAGTGGCTTATGAGCTGGAGTTACTGGCATAGAGTAGGGTTCACAACGTGTTTCATGTATCTCGCCTCAAAAAGGCGTTGGGACATAATGTGACACCTTCTACAACGTTACCCCCCTTGGATGAGGAGGGAAAATTGATTTTGATCCCGAGGCTATCATTGATACTAGGGAGCGTCATTTGAGGCACAGAGTAATCAGGGAATATTTGGTTAAATGGAAGGACTTGCCAGATGAGGATGCAACTTGGGAGAATGAGGATATATTGCAACACCCTATGATGAGATTGCTAGAGGACAAGCAATTTCGGGAAGGGTGGACTGTAATGCCCCCTTCCTAGCCAGTGGCTCGAGGAATAGGGTTAGCTTATTACTACGGTTCCCGTAGGTTAACGGTATGATTAGGGAATCTTTCTGAGGGGTTTTAAGACTTGTCCTAGTTACTATTTTTAGTGACATTTCGGGTCAGTGATGGCACATTTGCAGTTGATCTTGATCAGGGGACACTCTCGGGGGGTCATTTGGATATCGGTGATTACTCGGTTTAGCAAGAACCAAAATTATATAACATTGGTGGTCAAAAGAATGTACTTGAACAACTAGTCAAGACTCCATTATAATTCACAAATTAAAGGTGTAGCCGACACAGTCTGCACTTAGATAGTACTTATATTCTCACTACAAATAGTTCAATTAGGAGTTGGCTTCTTTCATGTTCTATTAAGAATTTGGAACAAAATTTTTACTACTTTTATATACTTAGCCAAAGACATCTTCGTATGCTTCTCAAACACTTCTTGTTCCTTACGTAAATAAAAGAACGATGGAATCTACTATTCTTATATACAAAGTGTAGCTTTCACCCTATAGGATTCAAAGCAACAATTCCACACGTTCATTGGTATCTTAGCATCATTTTGAAGTATATTGAACAACACTTCTGGAATCAAGAAACAGTTACCTGCACATGATAGCTCTACGGCAGCACTCCCTTGAGTTCCTTGAAAATAAAGTTCCTCAAACGTTGTCTATCTTCAGATTGTAATCTTAGTATCTTCTTGGCCCAAGCTTGTACACACTGAACACTCATTTCTTCCCTATTGCTAGAATCGTCTCCTCTTTAAAGGAGTTCTTCCTACTATAAACAGCGATGAAAGCCCAAAATTAACCAACCCCCTCTTCTTCTAAAATTGGTGTATATGTAATATCCTTTGGGCGAAATGGTTACACAAAGTGGTTATATATCAGCTCAATCTTTACCGAATCGTAAATTGGATTTCTCGTTTGTTTTAACTCAACAAAAAGAGGTATAAATGGTTCAAAATGATAGTGTCATTTGAAAGAAAAAGAGACCCTATACGTTGCTTCCTTGGTCATCCCCTCAAATCGTGGTGAGAAGCTCATAGACTGATCTCCAAAATTCGTTTCCAAAATAATTGATTCGTCACCTCTCGAAAGATGGCAATGTTGATGGTAATGGGTTGTCGTGGCATTCACACAAGATTAAGGTAGTTTGATTTTGTTTCAGTTCACCATCTTGCCCAACCAAAACATAGTTCCCCTTTTAATCCCGTCCAGATTAAGTCGTTTACTCGCTACCCCTTCCGGATTGAGCAACACGAAGAAAATGACTCGAGCAGCTTGAGGAGAAAGATTAGTTGATTAAATATTTGGTAAATATTGACATGATAGTTAGTAACAAGGCTGTCATGAGATTATCTGCGGCTACTATGATTTTCATCACAATAAAAAGGCTATAAAATTTTGTCGTTGCCCAACTATTGTCACGGCTTAATTGGCTTAGCTCGTAATGCCATTTAAAAAAAATCTTTATTGCTTTGATATAAATGCCGCCTCATAGTGGTGCCAAGATCAATACCTCACATATAAAACATAGCAGTTTATATCACATACCATTTTAAAATATTAATAGAATAATAATAATAAGTCATTTCATAAGGAAACATTATTATTAGGTAGGGCAGTGTTATCTTACCGTCGGCAGTGTTATCTTACACTAATTATTAATGCAAATATATGCGTAAATAAGCATAGCTATATCCGCTCGATGGATTATTTAAATAGAAAGGAGTGTGACGGTTTGAAAACCCTAAAACCCTACCCCTTAAAATGGGGAACGAAACAATCAACGCAGGGTTACTTACCTCCATTTGATAAATACATGCCCTAGACTTTTAGGTTGACCAAAACTCACCCAACTGACTCAAACCTGTTGTGACCTTTTCATACATCACCC
The DNA here is from genome assembly GCA_007258455.2 of Sequoia sempervirens. Classification (NCBI taxonomy): domain Eukaryota; kingdom Viridiplantae; phylum Streptophyta; class Pinopsida; order Cupressales; family Cupressaceae; genus Sequoia; species Sequoia sempervirens. The sequence goes on from VDFB02281798.1 coordinate 43,830, forward strand.
CATTCAAAATGGGGTCCCCCTAATTTTTGCTCCATTCAGGTCTTTTGGCTTTGGTTTTTGGGTCTGTCTCTCTCTGTCAGTCCTTTCTGTTTAGTGATGTACTTGCCATTTGACTTAGATTTGAATTTTGGCTAAGTCTAGAGGGCTTTTTGATAATTAGGTTTTACAATCTTCAGGGTACTTTGAGGTAAAATTGAGTTGGCTGATTGAATTCTGAGCTTAGCACTGCTGTTAGGATGCTTCAAGCAGGCACCCACTGAGTTTTCACTGAATTCTGACAACTTGCTATTTTTAGTAAGTACCAATTTGGGGCCTATTTTATTGGAATTTTCAAATTCTGGCAATTGCACTGCACTTAGAACACTTAAAACACTTAGAACTCATCACTTGCAAATTTTGAGTGCAAATGGACAACTTACTATTTTTAGCAATTCTGCCTTCGTGGGCCATTTTTAGGGTTTGCATGTTGGATTTTTCGATGCATGTCAACATAGTCTTTCTAGGTTTTTCAAGAGCTTCGCGATGATATGACATGCAAGTCAATCTGACAACTTTCTATTTTTAGCAGGTGCACGCATGCAAACAAATTTTTTGGGTTTTTTGAGATCTCTCAGGTAGTATTGCATGCAATCAAGTACGACAGACATTTGGTCACTTTTTCAGACACTTACTATTTTCAGCATGTCCATATTTAGTAGGCATAGCGTCACTAGCACTTCAACTTTCAGAGCTCAATTGCATGCAATGAAAACGGAGTAAATGGAGGCCTACAGATGGGCATGCAAAGAAATTAGGGTTTCCTAAAAAGTAGGGCGGAACGCGAAAGTCATCTTGGAACAACATCCGGTCATAATCAACATCCTTCAGGCAATCTACTCTCAAAATTTGAGCTTATTCTGAGCACTCACTATTTTTAGTAAGTCACTAAAAATAGCAGGTGCATGCAAAACATCGGATGCCAACAGCTCAGTCACGTCACGAGGATCAGGGCAAAACGAAAATCAAGCCTTTCAGAGCTAGAAATCAACTTAAAATGCGAAGAATGCGAAACTTTCCAAAAATAGAAAGCTAGGGTAAGTTGAGGGCAGCATGAACAATCCACCGCAAATCAGACAAAAAGTTGGGAAAATTCATCAGAGTTTGGCAAAAATGGAAGCTCAGCCACCCAAATGCACCTCAAGAAGCTGAAAAAGGATGAAAATTTAGCTCAGGCATGAAAAATGGAAGCTCCATGGGTTAAATGCGCCCAAACTTGGAAAGGGTGAGTGAGAAATTTGTCTAAGTGTTGCAAACTTGAAGTGCAACCCCTTGAATGCGCCTTGCCCTTGAGAAGGGGTAAGAAAAGTCTCTAAGGCGTTGAAACTTGAAGCTTGACCCTTGAAATGTGCCTAGGATGGGAGATGAAGTGGAAATTTTACTAAGTGTTTGGAAATTGGAAGTAAGCACCCCCAAATGCGCCCAAGTTGAGGGGGGAAGCTTAAGAATTGACTAAGTCTTGAAAACTTGAAGTAAGCCTAGTCATATGCGCCCAAACTTGAAGAAGTGTTGAAAATTTTCTAAGGCAAGAAAACTTGAAGTAGCTACCCTTGAATGTGCCTAGCTTGAAGAAACTTGAAGTAGCTACCCTTGAATGTGCCTAGCTTGAAGAGGGGGCAAGAAAATATTCTAAGTCTGAGAAAATGAAAGTTGGACCCCTTGAATGCGCCCTAGTGGAGAGTTAGCCTTGAAGAATTGTCTAAGTCTAGAAGAATGAAAGCTCAGCCTAGCATATGCACCCAACTTGAGAAGTTGAAGGAAATTTGTCTAAGGCACCCAAATTGGAAGTAGGGGTAGTAAAATGCGCCTTAGCTACTTGAGGTTGATTGAAAAATGTCTAAGTCTAGCAAATTGGAAGTAGCTACCTCCAAATGCACCCTTGAGAGGAGATGGCATGGGAAGTATTCTAAGTGTGTGAAAATGAAAGTCCAAACCCCCTGAATGCGCCTTAGTCAAAAGATGAAGTTGGAAATTTATCGAAGGCAATGAAAGTGGAAGTATGACCTCCTAAATGCGCCCTTGCAAGTTAAAGAGGTTAGAAATTTTTTTGAGGCATCAAAACTTAAAGTTCACTATGCCCTATGCACCCAAGGTAAAGACAAACCCTCAAAATTCTTCTAAGGCATAGAAACTTGAAGCTCAGCTCCTTGAATGCGCCTTACCTTGAGAGGGGAGTTGGTAAAACATTCTAAGTTTGGGAAATTGAAAGTTTGACCCTCCAAATGCGCCCAAGTGAGAAGAAGAGGTAAAGAAATTTGGTTAAGTGTTGAAACTTGAAGCTCCTACCCTCAAATGCGCCTTGACTTGGAGATGCCTTGAATTGCCTAAGGAGATGAAATTGGAAGTAAGACCCCTCGTATGCGCCTTGACTTTGAGAAGGAGTGAGAAATGTTTCTAAGGCATTAAAATTAAAAGCACAACTAGGCAAATGCGCTTTAACTTGGAAGAGAAGCCTAGAAATTTTTCTAAGTGTCCAAAATGGAAGTACCACCCACTAGATGCACCTAGCTTGGAGATGAGCTAGGGAATTTGACTAAGTCATTGGAAATGGAAGTAGAAGGGGCTAAATGCGCCCAACTTGAGCAAGTAAATTAAATTTTCTTCCAAGGCGTGAGAAATGAAAGGAAAACACCTCAAGTTCGCCCAAGTGGAGAGAATGTGAAGTAAAGGCAAGCCTTAAAAAAATATTTTCCAAGGTTGAAAAATTAAATGTTCCCCTTCATGAAGACACATGAATTAAATCAAGTTGAGAAATATTTTTCTAAGGGGAGATGCTTTGAAGGGAAAATAATTTTGCCTTGTGATTTTAAAATGCCAGAGATTGCAATTGATAAAATTTACTAGAGGAGGTATAAATTTTTCTAAGGCATTGGAAAGTGAAATGAATGAAATTTCTCAGATGCAATAAAGTTTGTCTAAGGCGTTGAGATGAATGAGAAGTACGCCCTTGTTCAAAAATGATTTTTTTTTAAGATGCTGGAGTTATTTTAATAAATTTCCCATCAACGTTGGAGTCAACTGAAAGTTATATGCAGTCAAACGGGAAATTTGGAATTTTTTCAATGAGGAAAGAATCTCCAGCAATAGTAAAATCCTATGAGGACTCTATGATGACTGTGCATAATCTTTGTGACAACTCGCCAGTCATCCCTCTCGAATTGGAAAGTTTCTAAGTAGTGGAGGAGTGAATTAAAAGCAACTGCTAAACTGGGCGCCATCTCTCAATTATATAAATTCTGAAGCTATTCCTTTTTTCTTTACCATTTGCAGAGCTAAAATTGTGGGAGTGCTGAAGTTGAAGTGAGTGAGTGCTGAGAAGAAGAAAATTTTGAAGTGAGTTGAGTTGGATTTTTCTAAGAGCTGGAGTAGTATTGTTGAAGGTTCTAAACGTTGGAGATTGAAGTTTGAAGTTTGAAGTCAGAATATTCGAGGTTTGGAGTTAGAAGTTTGGTGCTGAAGATTGTTATTTTTGAAGCTAACTCCATATTTCCAGCCATCTCATGGTAATTTTATTTTTAAATCTGAATTGTAATGCTTGAATTTTGTTTTGCAAATGGCTGAAGTGCGAAGGGGAGATGCTGTTGGAACAAGCAAAGTTGCTGGCAGAGCCGGAAATACGGATTCGAACAAGGAAAATGCCTCCAGGCAGGCGATCATCAAGCAGCTGAAGAAATCTTTTCTTCCCGAGTCAAAGTTTGTCTCGAAGTTGGCAGGGTTGACTGACACCAACCTTGGTTCATTCAACCTTGAAGCACTCAAGAGGAGAATATACGGGCAGGGTGGCGATCATCCGTCAGTGACATCACACAATATCGTGAAGAGCGGACTCTATGCAGCTGATGGTTTCCCACCAGTAGTCCGATGTCCTGAGCTGATTATGGAGTGCGTGAATTATTATAAGCCTGACCATAGAACAATTGTCTCCTCAGACGGCCAATTGTTTGCCAACTTCATGCCCGGTGCTATTGGAGAGGCGTTTGGGATTCCAGTCTTTGAGAAGATGCTGTATAAGACAAAGGAAAGAGTTGACAAAATGTACGCGCCATCTTTTGAGAGGTGTGCAAGAAGAATAAATACATCATGGATGAGGAAGCCAAAACCTCTTGGCGCCAAGTTGCCGAAGCAAATTATTTCAGAGGAGTTGAAGCAGGAGTACTGTGATTTAATCATGATGCTTAGCAGGGTGAATGGCAGCCCACAAGTATATGCATTTGAACCTTGGATGTTCTTCTATATCAGCGTAGTGTTGGAGGGCAAGGAGTACGTCGATTGGGCAAGAATGATCAGTGACAATATAGATGAGCAGTTCATAAATTTGAGGAGAACAAGGACATTTTATATGAGTTTGTATGTCATCTATATGCTAGCTCGGATGACAATACAGAGGATTGACATACCAAGAGCCAATCGGAAGCGGTCCTGATCAATTTAAAATCCATGAAGCTTGCAAGCAGCTACATCTGACAAATACCTCCAGCTTCAAGAGAGTGAACGACGCTTTTACTATGCACATCACCAGGACTCTTCAACGGAGAACACAACAAAGGATATCCAAGGACGCCCAAAAGTTGATTGAGGAGTACGGGTATTGGTTTATCCAATTCCTGAAGTTCACTTATATCAGGCTGTAGGGGTTTACTTCTTATGCCTATAGATTGCTAAGGTACCCCACAGACAGAATGGTGATGCTGGAAGTGTCTAGGCAACTCATTGCCTACGACAAAATCATAAAGAAAAGGAAGAAAGGAGGGCTGAACTTCCCTATTGTTATGGGAAATTCAATTGAAGAGTGTCCATCTTTCCAGGTAGCTAAAGAGGCAGAGGATGAACTACAATTCTTTCACCTCACTCTCCACAGCAGTAGACAAGACTTTGATCCTCACAGAAAGATTGGAGTAGTACAAGTGAAGAATATTGACACAAGGCTCATGTTGAAGATTTTTGGGCGAATGCAGAAGGCGAAGCTGAAATCAGAAGAAGGATGTTCTCTAGGCTACCCCTGAAATTGATCAGAGAATGTGAAGTTATTCAAGTTCCGGACCAAGTGGATGAGGATGCCAGCATTATTCACTCGGATTATGAGTCAGTAAAGGACAAGCCGGTCCCACCACCTGGTTGGTCGGAGCCGGAGATCACGGACTTGGACACATTGTCTATACCAGTCTTAACATTCACAAGAAGCTGGGTTGAAAAACATGTTCACCGACTCAAGAGCAAATCAATCCCTCTCACATACAACCTCATGGGAGATCAGAGGCCACCTACATCAAGGAAGAGAAAACAGGCCGTGCAAACTACAGAGCCACGGAAGAAGACCCCAGTTCAGCCGGAGCCTCAGAGAACAGAAGAAGCATTACCTACACAGCTGCTGACTCACTCTTCAAGCGTCGAAGAAGTTTCATTATTTGCGAGTCAGAGGCAAGAAATGGAGGAGGTCACTTAGCCATTGCCTGGGGGGTCGGATAGTCAGAGTGCTAATGCTCCTAGGAGTGAGGGCCAGCCAGAGGATGAGGAAGAAGAAACATGAACAGACACTCAATTGGAGCATGTGATCGAGGCAGCCTTTGAAGATGAGAATTGTATGGAGCCTTGAGCCCAAGGTTTGGAGGAAGATGTATTATAGTTGGAGGAAGATATACAACACAATGGAAACAAATGAGCCTCAACCAAATGTTGCTGAGGAGGAGGTTCGTGATGTAGAAGTAACGGAGGAGCAGCCACTTGTTGTCTGCAACGCTCAACAGGATGTTCCAAATTGGCTCACAAATGCGATAAGGAGAGATCATTAGGATGAAATCAACCCAACAATAGAGATGGAGGAGCTCCTTAATAGAATAAGCGGGTCGCCTAAGAGGAAAAGAGCCAGAAAATACTCCAGGTTTGAAATAGATGAGTCCGGTTCCCACACTCTTCATGTTGTGGTTCCAAGGGAAGAATGTGATCGAGATGAAGCAATGCTTGAGAATTACACGATCACTACAATTGAACTAGGACGTCCTACTGGAGCACAAGTGATTGAGGAAGCTGAAAACTCCTTTTAGGCATTGAAGGATAGACTACTTCAAAAAGGAGAAAAATACAAGAGGCTGAAGAAGGAGCATAAGGCGTTAATTGGCTATGTACAACATCTAGCATGTTCGTGTGCTCGAGAAAATCTAGCGATAGAACTTCCAACCAAGCTTCCACGAGAGTTAGTTAGCGGGCTCAAAGAAATGAAGAAAGCAATTCAGGAAGCAGATAAGTGGGTTGGCGGTGTTTGTATTGAGGCTGAGAGATTCATTGAGGATCTTGTCTCCTCTTTCCAGCATGCCTCCAGCATCCTCACTCGTATGGAAAACATTGAACATGCATGGAGTGATACTCACATCTGTCAAGACAAAACTATTCCACGCCTAGCTGCTTTGATGCATATGCCAGTGCAGACTTTGATTGAGGGAGGGGTAGTTCAGGCTGGAGATAGGTATGATTTTCTCGGCTAGTATTCTGCAGCATTCACCGGCCGAGGTTTCTTCGAAATGGCACAAGCAAAATCAGCCAAAGTCAGGAAGGCCATGGGGAACATTCGAGAAGGCATCTTCAACACGTTGGAGGCATTGTTCACAAGACGGCTAGCCCCTGAAGAGGTGACAGTGGATGGCTTGAAGGGAAGACTGCACCCATTCTTCTCCGAAGCAAAGGATGTTTGCTCAAGTGGATTTTGAAAATGTTTCCACTTTCTCCACCATTGTTCAAAGCACTCAAGAATCTATTGAGACATGGAGAAAGTCTTGTATTAGGTAGGAGCAAACAATCGCTATCCTCGAGTTTTAGCTTAATCTCACTCCAACCATTTTTGAGCAAGAAGTTGATGCAGTGCTAGCCCAGTTTGTTGCTTTCGTAGTTAGAGAGAAGAACAATGGGAACAGGATCCTGGATGAGAATCTTCTAGAAGGGTAGTGGGCATTAATTGCCCATAGTGGTGAAAGGAGGAATCTGTCATTTTGTGCTCATTAATTGCACCACTCCTCCACCTTCTAGCAGTTACTAGGGCAGAATCTAGTCTAGGGCTGATGTGGCTCAATCTGAGCCGTCCATTGTAATCCAATCTGGACCGTCTATTGAGATTGGCCAACTATATAAAGGGGACTCCCCCTCATTTGTAATTCATTAGATAATAGATAGGCAGACAGAGTAGACATTCTGATAGAGTAGAGAGATAGCTTAGCATTAGTTTGTTAGCATAGTTTGAAGAAGGAAAGTTTTCCTTTGAAAGCTTTGTAAGAAATTGTTGTGAACACTCTCCCAATATAAAGAGTTATCATTGATGATGGTTTCATCTTTTGTTGTGAGTAGCTAGCGAGATTTGTTCGTCCTTCTACTTCAAGTAGGACTTAAAGTAGAGTAATTTTCATTTTCATGCACGTAGATAGTTGTGGATTGTGGTGATTAATTAAAGCAACTTCGTTTAATCCATACCACTAGCGAGCTTGTTGATGGTAAGTTTGCCTTGTGTGGTGGACTGGAATACCTTTTAAGCTTAACTTCAATCATGATTCATGTGTTGGCATGCATCGTTGTGATGGTGTTATCATGCTGAATTGTGATTTGAAAACTTCTCGCTACTCCTTTGAAGATTGCACCGACTTTGTAGAAGTTGTCCAACGCGAGGCAAAGCAAAGTCTGGTTGAAGCCTGTTGAAGTTGATCCCACGTCCCACTCTTAGATAGGACTCAAATTTTCTAATCCTTGCAGCCATTCAATTCAGTACTTTTCTGATTAGTATTAAGAAACTTGTACCTCATTGCCAAATCATTCGCATCACATGAAAATCCTCTTTACCATTAGCTTGCTATCTGCTGCATCGTAAACTTGTGAACAATTGTGTAAGTCCCCTCGTGAAAACAACAAATCACAACGGACCAACTGAGTGTACTCCATTGCATTGAAGGAACCTTGGAGTTGAACGTATGATCTCTCTCGCAATCTTAGCATACAAAATACTTTGATCAAGAGAGAATAGAGTACCCGTTGGACACTTTATTCTGCTGTTTGGTGTAGGTCACAAAACTCATATCAACAAAACCCAGATGGCAACATTGAGACTTTCCAACACAATCTTTCTACCGAATGATACTTTCCCTCTTTTATCTTGTTGAAGTTTGATTTGTCCTGCATCATCACTCACAAAGAGCAAAGTAGTTAGTTTGACAATATTCCAAACTTTTCATCACACCAAATTTATATTCACAATTGCTTTGTAATATAAAAAGAACTTATATACATCTCTTCCTATCTGAAGTAGGGCATCATGTATCCATAATTCATTCAGAATATAAATCAAACATCATGTATCCATAACTCATTCAGGATGTAAATCAAACATTGTATTTTTCATCCTAGTATCATTGTTTTTCCGAACTTATAGCGTATCATTGCAAAATTAACGGAAAGTAAAAACAGTCTGTTGAAAAACTAGGGTGGGATGTAACATAATTCCAATAGTTTTGAGTCCTGCCTGTGGTTTTTTTGTGTCTTTGTTAGTTTCAACTTTCAACCAATATAATAGGACAGGGCTTATTTATGATTTCGCCCCAAAAATGCAACCATAAAGATACAATTTGGGAAGGAAACCTTTATTTTATGATAGATTACAAGGGTTTAATCACTGAAAAGTAAAATTCATATTCTGCTCACCTGCCTTAACATTTTATGATCTAAGGATGATATACATTGTGGTAGATAGGTTGGAACCATGCAGTCACATTGATAACACTAAGGATTCCTACTCATAAATCAATTTGCACGTGTCTTAATTTTTTGAATGATTTCTACACCTTTTTATGTGATGTCATTTACAGTGGTGGCACATAAAGAACTCAAAGTACTCTTTATTTCTTATTTGTTGACTTATATCCCTTATTATGTTGTGTCTAGGTATCTTTACCTCGTTTGAAGGCCATGACATGGAGCATGGAGAATCAGAGTACAACACCTACAAATCGTATGGCTGTAATTAACTTGAAGGTATGTCCTTTTGGCTTTATGTGTATATGCATTTTTTTTCTACAAAAACTATTTTCATAGAGTTGATTAAGTAGAATGTTAGAGAGGTTTCTAAATCATGTTTTCTATGTTTGGTTAGAATTATTAATCGATTAATATGGCTTTTTACTTGTAATGAAAGAAAATAGAATGCAAAAAATCAGCAGCAAGCAAAATGATTAGCATTTATTTAAAGAAAATAGAATGCAAATAGAAGCTAAAAGTGTTAGGAAATAAGGGATGAGGGGAAATGGAATTTTTTTTGGAAATTTTTTTGACAACATTTCCCCTAATTTTCAAGCTTTTTTATTTTTCAAATCAAGAAAACAAAAAAAGAAAATAATAGTTACTTGTTTGCTGATTTGATCAACTTTCAATCTTTAAAAGTTATCTTCTCAAATTGTCTTCTTGCTAGGTCAATGTTTCGTTGGGTGAAATGGGCAAATAAGAGCAAAAAATGATGAATTTTCACTTGAAAATTGCGGTTGGGTATGTTCAGGCACTACAAGAGTATGAGCTCAGGACTCAAGAGTTCAAACTTGAGATTTGAAGAGTCTTAGTGCTAGACTCGGCTGAGTACTTGGCTAGACTCAGCAAGACTTGGCGGGTGAGTCTGGTCGATTCGACATGGCAGGAAAAAGGATTTGCAAATTTGCGAGTTTGCAAAGTCCTGCCAAGTACTCAGTGAGTCTTCAAACTATGTTGATGCCCATTCCAAGGATGCCACACAAATGAGCTTTCACGTGACTGTATGAGCTTGAATAATGAACATCATGCCCACTACAAATCCAAATATAACCCCCACTGCTTGGAACTTGTTGTACTCTATTAACATATTTCCAAAAAGGAGAATTTGGGTTTGTTTTTAAGCGGAGTAGGCCCATGGAAGTTGAACTAGCTGCCATTGTAATGCCTATGGCAGAAAATTATATATATATATATATATATATATATATATATATATATATATATATAGAACCTAATTGAGTTTAATAAATTAATAAATTTAAGCATACGTCAGTTTTTTAGAGAAAGGAAAAAAAACAAGAATTTGAAAACAAAACAAAAATGCAGAGAAAAACACCAACCTGTTTTGTAAAAGTCTTCATCTTCAATCTCCTTGCAGCAAATAGGCTCTTGCATATGAGTAGGTATAGCAAACCAATCACTTTGGAACTTTTACCAATCAATCAGTACAACAAAAATGAATGACTTTTGTGTTCTGCATTCACAATGAGTTAAACTACTTTGTTTTTGTCTTTGAAATGCCTTGGAATAAGGTTTTTAGGGTCAGGGATGCAATCGAGCAAAGTCAAATGTCTTAAAGAATTAAAAAACTATAAAAGAAAGCAAAACTGGTTGGATTTGCTATGGGATCTTTCGTGTGGGTTTGTTTTGGATTCGCCTAGGTTCATTTGGGACTGTAACAACCATGTCCTTCTTAAAAAAAAATTACCATGAGTTTTTCACCAAACGTTAACAACTATTATTCAAGGTAAAAGAGATTTTTTTTTTTGATACCAAGAAAACATGCTACTGCATACTATTTCCATTCAAATATATCAAAACATCTATGAATACTTTTCCAACTGAAAAGATTACATCATTTACTTTTTTTACCACAGTAAAATGATTTCCAATTAAGTGAACTATTTACAATAACTTAAAGAAAATAATGTCAGAGATCCATATTTGGTTCTTACTGTCTTTCTGCTAGTTTTTAGATCAGAAATGTAAATAAGCAGAAAATACAACACAATAGACTATGAACCCAACAATTTACCCTGGGAAAACCCTCCTACTCGAGGGAGAAAAACCCAACAAATAATATTCTCTTATAAATCAGATGAATAAGTGCAGAAAACTGCATACAAAATCAGGCCCTAGAGTAGGCCGAATCTTATACAATAATATATGTCATTACTCGTTGTATCTAATGTTGAATGCACTAAATCTTGAATGATAACACTTATTCTTAGAATCGAATTTGCTGCTGCTGGGAGGCGAATTGCTGCTAGAAGGTGCGAATAGGAGAGTGAATGAATTGTTGATAAAATGAGAGGACTCCATCCTCTATAAATACCAAACTAGGCGGCCTTCTCTCTAGGGCTGACCTAGAACAAATATATTTTATTTATAAAAGATGAAGGCCGACCTACCTTGAGCAAGATATAATTAGGAGAAAATATCTCCCGCCGCTAAAACACTAACACTCCCTCTTAGATAGGGAGGTATTTTCCAGATATCCTCGTCATGGAGTCTCTCAATATGATGCCCACAATGGCTACACCCATTTGTGGAAAACCACATCTTAGTCTTAGAGATGTACAAGAGTTCATCATGGAGTCTCTCAACATGATGTCCACAATGGCTACACCCATTTGTGGAAAACACATCTCAGTCTCAGAGATGTACAAGGATTCATCACAAAGTCTCTCAACATGGTGTCGTCATGGAGTCTCTCAACATGACGTCCACAATGGCTACTCCCATGTGTGGAAAGAAACACATCTTAGTCTCAAAGATGCACAAGGGTTCATCACAGAGTCTCTCAATGTGATGTTTTCATGGAGTCTCTCAACATGACGTCTCATCTCAGTCTCAGAGATGAACAAGGGTTTGCACCTCATATTTCTCTGTCTCGGAGAAATATACACTACAAGGGCTTTCACCTCATATTTCTTCGTCTCAGAGAAATATACATTACAAGGGTTTTCACCTCATATTTCTCCGTCTTAGAGAAATATACATTACAACAAATCTTCATGATGATGTGACTCCCTCTAAAGCTCCAAGTACTTGCATCAACCTCCTGACCTCCTCGACCAAGATTGCCTGCAATGCTTTCCTTAGAGGAATGGTTTCCAACGCACACCTCCGACACTATTGACTTGCGAGAGTTCAAGATTGTCCTTCTCGACCTCATCCTAGATCACCCTATTCTGAATAGGTTTGCGGAGCTACCAATGTCAAATCCAGATTGACTGTCTTGTGCAATTCTGTTCTCTACAGCTGAAGAGGTCTTCCAAGGACTTTAGCACCTGTCCTTGCAACACTGCAACCCACTTAGCTGACACCTTCACTTCTTCTCAGTGGGTCACAAACCTCCCTCTTGATCCCTGCCTCAGAGATTGCAAAGAAATCCTCTGGAAGTGATCTCCCCTCCATTGACTGATCTTAGAACCTTAATCCTTTTTCCGGACATGCTCTCAATTCGTGCCTTGAATTCTTGGAATTTAACTCCCTCTGAATGTTATTTCCTCCTCTTCGAAGTAGCTGATCACAATGACAATTTGTATAGGTTCTCCATTGTTTAGTGTCTTCATCTTTCTCAATCTTCTTTGCTGATGCAAATTCTCCATCCAAGGCTGACCCAACCTTGTGCCCTTGAGAGATGTCTCTAGTGAAGTTATGTGCTACCAACTCAGTCCCAAGGCTGCAAGCTATGTCTCCATGTTTGTTCATTTCTCCAGCCGGCATGACTTCCTCACAAGATGCCTCAAGCTCTTCCTCCCTTTGAATTCCTTATGTAATCTCGGATAATTAATCCATCATCCTTTTGCTTCTCGATCCATCCTGCATTTTAAAGAGATTAACAATAGTTCATAAAATGAAACTACCCCAAAGAGGAATATACATGATTCACTATTCCCAATGTTATTGCATGAATTATTATTAACTACATGATTATTTAAATCCAGTGTTTCACGGAAATGCGTTTCCCCCCCAAATTGGTCGCGTTTTGGAAATGGGGACGAGGGGACGGGTACTCGGCGTTTCCCGCTGTCCCGCCACCGCCGCCGATGCTCCGCCGGAGACGGGGAGACATCTCCGCGTCTCCCAAGGAGACTTGGAGACGTGGAGACGTCTCCAAGTTTCCTTGGAAACGTCTCCACGTCTCCAAGTCTCCTAGGGAGACGCCCAGGCGTTTCTCGGGAGGCTGGGAGACACCTAGCTGTCTTCTGTCAAGAGACGTGTCAATGGGTGGCTTAACACCAAAAAATAAAATAAATTTTTATTTTTATTTGTTTTATTGTTGCCCTACTTGGTGTGGGCTAGACCGGGTAGAGTGACACCGATTCGGGATGATGAGGTTAAGGCGGGTTTCTTTAGGTGCATAGAGAAGATGTATGATTCTACAGATGCCAACACAATTCGCATTGAGTGGACCAGATTTGCCACTCTTAGAGGCTATTCAGATGCAGCAAAGATGGATATAGTTTCTATGGCACAGGAGGACCCACTTTTGTGGTGGAATTGTCATGGTTTGAAATCTTTGACCAACACTCTAGCTATTCGTTTGCTATCCCAGGTTTCCAGTTCTTCAACTGCTGAGAGGAACTGGTCTACATATAGCTTCATCCACTCTCTTAAGAGGAACAAACTTACCTCTAAGAGAGCAGAGAAGCTTGTGGCTGTACACAGTGCTTCGCGTCTCATGGACCGCAAGACAGTTGTGTACAAGGAGAGTCTAGCGGCACGATGGGATGTGGAGCTAGAGGAGCCTTCACAGATTGATGAGGATGATCCTACCACTTTAGATACAGGGCTGGTTGGTGTGAGCTTGAGGGATCTTGACCTTGTGGAGTCCAGCAGTTCCAGTGATGAGGAGTTTGTAGATGATTAGAGGCCTCCAGTCACTACATTTTGAGTTTTGACATTTTGGCATTTTGTCTTTTCATTTTGTAATGCTACTCATTGTAATGATGAATCATGTAATCAATTAATCATCTTTATAGACTTTGTGATATCTCATATGACATCAGATATTCATATTTGGCGATATAATAGAAATCTCCAATTTGACAATTTCATTTGTCAAATTTTATTTAGCAATTAGCATTCAAGATATCTTCGTATTTAGATTTAGTATTTCAAATTTTGCCATGTTATAATTTTACTAATTTCCTATAGTTTCATTTGAAATGTAATTCTTATACTATTATACTGTTATACATCTTTTCAAAACTAGTTTTTCAAGTACTATAAGTATATGTATAACTAAATCAGCACCACCACCCCACCGCCGTCCCCCCGCCGTCTCCCTGCCGTCCCCAAACTTAGGCCCTTTGTCCCCCTATCTCTGAAACACGTTTCCTGTCCCCCTGTTTCTTCGTCCCCCAGGCCCGTGGAACACTGTTTAAATTCATGATCATTATTCAAAGGTACGAACATAAAATAGTTATCTCTTTAATAGCACTCTTCAGATCTATTTCAAGTGTTTCCAATTTGTCTTGTGCATCCTTGTAGTTAAGTTGCAAGACCTCAATTTTGTTCTCAGCCTCCAATAGCTTTCTAGTTAATTGATTTACTACATCTTCCCTGCTGGCAACTTCTTGGTTTGCGAAACTTATGCTTTCCTCTAGTTCTTGTTCCTTCTCCCTTGAATTCATTTGTATAACTTCAAGCTCCTTAATCCTTTCTAGTGAATCCTCTATCTTCACCCTCAATTCAGATACTTGCTCAGAAAACCGTTTTGCTTCAGTTTCAGTCTCCATAAACCTTGTTTCTGCCAACTTCAGCCATTTTTCAAGATCATTTCTCTTGTGTAGCAGACTTCAATAATGACTCCAAATTTTCCACCTTCTTTGCATTATCCTTTGCCCTATCATGAAAATCAACAATCAAATTTTCAAGCTCAACACCACTTTGCTTGGAGTTACTTGCATGTGCTTCATGTTCTGAAAGGACTTCTTCAAGGGACTTCAACTTCTGCTCCATCTCTGCATTCCTTGCTGAAGATTGATCAAATGAAGCTTCCAAAGCACAGATCTTATCTTTAGAAGCCTTGACCTGATTCTGGAAATCAACACAAGATTCCTCAAGCTCAAATATTTTCTCATTAAGTTGAGCAACTGTAGATTCAAGGTCTCCACATATCACTCTTGCACTCTCCAAATCCGCTAGAAAATCTGATGACTTAAGCTCTTCCTGTTTCAAGTTATCTTCAAGCAAACGTTTGGCTTCTAATACTTCTTGCAACTTATTATTCAATTCATTAATTTCAACCATTTTAAGTTTAAGGTTTTCTTCAGAACTTGAACAAAGTTCCTCCAGAGCAGAAATATCTTCCTTCATTTTTTTTTCAGAAGACTGTCTTGCTTAGACAAATCTGATCGGATATTTTTTTTCTTAGACCCGCTCTAATACCATGTTAGTTTTTAGATCAGAAATGTAAATAAGCAGAAAATACAACGCAATAGACTATGAACCCAACAATTTACCCTGGGAAAACCCTCCTACTCGAGGGATAAAAACCCAACAAATAATATTCTCTTATAAATCAGATGAATAAGTGCAGAAAACTGCATACAAAATCAGGCCCTAGAGTAGGTCGAATCTTATACAATAAGATATGTCATTACTCCTTGTATCTAATCTTGAATGCACTAAATCTTGAATGATAACACTTCTTCTTAGAATCAAATTTGTTGCTGCTGGGAGGTGGATTGCTGCTAGAAGGTGCGAATAGGAGAGTGAATGAATTGTTGATAAAATGAGAGGACTCCATCCTCTATAAATACCAAACTAGGCAGCCTTCTCTCTAGGGCCGACCTAGAACAAATATATTTTATTTATAAAAGATGAAGGCCGACTTGCCTTGAGCAAGATATAATTAGGAGAAAATATCTCCCGCCACTACAACACTAACACTTCCAAGACTCAACATGCCATTTGCAAGAGGGAGAGCATCACCTGGGTGCTTTACCTCCAACTATGGACTTAAGCGGTTCCCCACACACTTTCCTAACTGGAAGTGGCCCTACCTTTCAACGAAGGATTTAGTTGGGAACCCTCTTAGTTTTGCCATTTGAGCTTTGGTGTTGTGCCCTACTTAACTAATGTTGTCACACAACTATGGACACCTTTGAACTATGTATGACCTCCTAAATAGCTAAGTATCCGGGTCACAGTGAACCGACAAGTGCATGCAGAGACAACTGCACTCACTATGGCCATAGTATTTGTATCTTAGATACAATTGCTACTAAGAGCGAAGCCGTTTGTTCACCCACCCTGCTCGACTTGGAAAACCTTTTCTGACCTCGGGTATATTGGAACTATAAGAGCTTGTAACACGACATAACTTCATACCATATATAACTCAATTGAGTTGACAAAAGTTTAGACCTTTCTTGAACCTTTGTATTACTTGGTGTAACTATCGGGTCTTGGCTATTGCCATTGGTTCACGATATGCGAAAACGTGGGGGATTTCCCCACATAGTGGTTTCCTTGACATTCCTTGCCATTATAAACAACTTATCATGACCTAAGAGGTCTTCGAATAATAAGGAAAATTCTCTTTTCGTAAAACCCTCTATTGGGTGTTACTATACTTGGTATGAAACCCTATAAGGGTTTAGTATATATAACAATCAAACTTTCCTTTCAAGAATTCAATCCAAATTCACAAATTTTACCATAGAGACAGGAGACTATCCTTGTTGCCACATTTAGGCCTCAACTGCACTCCTAATTCAGTTCATCTTTATTTACTTTCTATGCTCAAAGTTCAAACTTTAAAAGTCAAGATTTAGTTTCTTTGTTCTCCAAACTTTACTAGATTTAAATGTAACCCTAGATAGATGTGGCACTTGCATAAAACCCCATCCTTTTGCATTTCAAGAAATACAACTCCATTCACAAATTATTTATCAACTAAAAGCAAGGACACTGGCCTTTTTGGCTTAGGCAACCTTGCCCCTTAACTCCTAGCTGTGCTTAATAACTTATTAGTTTCTTCCTCGATCATATTCATAAAACATGGCTTACACCCTCAAAAGCAAGACTCATTTTCCATTCTCAACATGCACATTTAAATGCTTTTTAATAAAAATAAAGCTTTAACAAACAACAAAGAGCTTGCAGCCTGACATAATACTCTTTCTATTTCCAACGAGATTGGAAAAGTCTCTTATTCTCCTAGAGGCTATGTTTTTACTAAATAAGACTTGGACAATTTCTTGATTAAATTCATTTCTAGGTTACCATGAATTCCATTGACAAGATTCAGCTCGGCTAGCTAACTCTGAGAAACAGTTATAATTATGTTCATGGTATGATGATATACAGGCAGCATACAAGCTAACAAGACAATCTTTCTTGAAGCTTCAAGAACAGCAAAATAAAAGACTCAGTATCAGGTTACCTGCTTACTTAAGAGCTTGTGAAAATGACTGTATGCAGACCCTTCGAGAGGCTTGAAAGAGACTCTTAGATAACAGCTACTCACACTCCAGCTCGGCAAGGATTAATTAAACAGTAGGATAGCAAAGTTACTTTGACTCTTTTACTGCTTATCAAGCTCAACACATTCCTACTGGTCTCTTCTCCAAGAACAAAGAATAAAGACTGGTTGTAACTCCCTGCTCTTGTCTCTTTCCTATGTACTTATTAATAGATTCTTCCTTTTCTTAGTTTAGGCTCAATGATATTCCTATCCAACCCTTTTACCATTCCGAAATAGCATATATATAGGCTCATATTAGAACGAGCAAGGTTATTTACCAATCGGTGGCGAGGTAGTGGTAAAATATCTTCCAGTGGTTATCGCAATCACTCCTCATGCCCAAGAATGGCTCGGTGACAATAGGGAAAAAAAAGGGTTTGAAAGTAGTTACTAAACTGTTTTCTCCCTATTGTACCCCAAATTAAAATTTTTGCTACACTTAGGCATTTTGAGGGAATGGTCAAAAATCTTGTTAAAATTGTCAAAAAGGTCAAAATTGGGAATTTGCATGTCTTGCATGAGGGCCAAAATCTCAAAATTTTCAAAATCTGACGATTGTTGTCTGCTCAGATAGATCTTAGTTTTTTGGCTCTAAATTTTAGGAAAATTTCTATTTTTAAAAACTTACTAAAAATAGAACTTTTTTCAGGGTTTTTCTGGGTTTCTTCTCAAATGTGTGTTAGCAAAATTTTCTAAAAATAGAAAGTTTGGCTTCTAGGGTTCAAACAGATTTTGATTGGCTTAAAATACTTCCTCATCAAGCTGGTCTAGTTAGAATCATCAAAAGATTAGTTTTACCTTGGTGGGTCAATTCTGCTTTTTCAGGAGTTCCAGGGGCATTAATGGAGGTTGCTCAACTGCCAGGTGTCGGATTTAGTGTCTCAAGCACTATACAAATCAAGAAGCGACAAAAGACGATTGAGGAATGAAGAACGAAGGAAGAAAGCTGGAAAATATTGAAAATTGCAAAATTTTGACTAAGTCTGGAAACTCTAGGCTCCCCTACCCAGTCAAGGTGCCTAGACACTCATGCCTTAGAATTTTTTTCAGTTTTTGGCAGTGAAAACAACACTGAGCACAGGGAACGAGGGGAAAGTTGAAAATTTCAAATAAAATTCTAACACTGCACAGTAAAGGCGCCCTTGGTAGCCAAGGGTGCCCCGTCTTTCAAGGCACCAGTTGATGGAGTTAGGGTTTGTGCTCCCAGACAATGTTGCTCAGAATTCAGCAGGCTCCATAGTGAATCCATTAGCATGGTCATCGGATCAATCAGTCAATTGGAATTCGACATTGAATGGAGAAGTCTTGCTAGAGGCAAATTGCAAATTGTGAAAATATTAGAAACCAGTTGATGGAGTTAGGGTTTGTGCTCCCAGACAATGTTCAGAATTCAGCAGGCTCCGCAGTGAATCCATTAGCATGGTCATTAGATCAATCAGTCAGTTGGAATTCGAGATTGAATGGAGAAGTCTTGCTAGAGAGGCAAATTGCAAATTGTGAAAATATCAAAAAATAAACTATCTTTGTGATTTTTGGGGTGCCTAGGGTTTTGAGCCACTTGATTCAGTGATTAGGGTTTGCAAATATGACCATTGTCTTCAGAATTCTGCTAGCTATCTAGTGGATGTCTTTGCTTGATCATCAAATCCTTCAATCACCCGTAGTTTTAGATCAAACGGAGGGCATAACATGAGGTTTCAAGTTTGAAAGATGAAATTGCTCAAAAAATGACTGTCTGAAGAGTATGGGCGCCCCAGGTAGCCAGGGGTGCCTAGGCCTTTGAGGGGCTAAAAGGTTTAATTAGGGTTTGTAATCACCAAAAACATTTCTTCAGATTCCAGCAAGCTCTCCAACGAAATCAACGGTGAATTCCTCAGACTTGTCAGTCATTAGATATTGCAAATTAAACTAGCAAAGAAAAGTTAGAAGAAAGATAGAAACTCAAAAAAAAAAAAAATTAACTCTGGCAAGGATGGCCGCCCCAGCTAGCCAAGGGCGCCCAAACTTTTGAATACCCAGATCAACTTTTCAGGAGATGCAGCATTAAGAAGACCCTCCTCATCAAGCTATCCCACGAATTTGACAGTCAGTTCATCGGGTCAGTCTAGCTCTCGGAATTGTAAATTCATCCGAAGGGCAGAAAACAGTGGTAAAAGTTGAACATGAAAATGGCCAACACTTGCCAATAAAGGCACCCCTGGTAGCCAGGGGCGCTCATGATTTTGAAGGTCAAGATGATGTTTTTATCAAAAATAGCCTCCAGGATGATCTCGTTAGATTCAGTCAAGCTTCATGATGGATCATTCAGCTAGTTCACAAGATCAATCTGGCGTTAGGGAATCAAAGATCAAACTAAGGTTAAAATCAAGCAAAATTTGGAAATTTCAAGAAAATGGCCAAGTTTGCTAGCCAAGGGCGTCCAAAGTTCCATGCCTTAGTCAATTTTTCCAAATTTCATCTTTCAACATCAAAAAGTGTCCAAGTTCGATGCACCTGCTCCAGAAGGGTTTTCACAGTTCTAAATTTAGGAAACAAAGTGTTTTTTATCCTAAAAACCTATTTAAGATGGCTTTGTCTTCCATTATTCACAAATTTTTTGCAGGTGGCATCCAAGGCAAGAGAGGAGAAACATAAAAATTTTCTTCATCAAAGATTCGAAGGCTAAAACTTGGTGATTTTTCAGAGTTCTTCATAGTTTCCAAATCAGCTCACATAGAGGCTACCTTTTTCATGCTTCAAATTTCCAAGGCATCAATTTTTAGAAAGGGGTCATCTTTTTCAATTTTCAGCAATTTGGCTCAGCTTGGTTCATGATTTTCAACAACTTTGGAAAATTTTTCAATTTTCAAGAACCTATTTTTTTCACGTATTTCTAAGAAATCTTCAATATTTTCCAAATCTAATCAACTGGGTTCATCCAAAACGTTATTTCGCACAAAACCCAACTAAGCTCTTTTCAGAAAAAAATAAAAAAATTAGGGTTTTTGCTTTTTCAAGCAGCCATCACAATTTTCAAAAACGAATGATCTGGGTCTTCTTGCAATGAGCTTCTCTACAAAACCCATGTCTCAAATTATTTTTGAAAAAACTACCTGTTTGAAGAAAAAATCAGCAAGCTATTTTTAGCTTTTGTGCAGAACTTGTCCAAGCATAGTCAAGTTTACAGTCAAACTTCAAGTTTTTCAGCATGGAGTACTCTCCCATCGAATTCAAAGCCAAGTTAGTGCTGTATTATGATTTCATCAAAACTTCTGAAATTGACTTGCATCATATAAAACCAGTGTTCAATTTGCGTGCTTTGGAAGATGCATGAAATGTTGCAGTCAGACATCTTGGTCATTATGGGTTATTTGCAGCCTTAGTTTGGACAATGTTGAGAAGTGCTTTGAGCAAAAGGACAAGTATTGGAAAAAAGTTGTACAATACTCTTCCATTGAAAAACAGTGTCAGAAGCATAAAAGCTGTGAAA
Organism: Sequoia sempervirens; assembly: GCA_007258455.2. Lineage (NCBI taxonomy): Eukaryota > Viridiplantae > Streptophyta > Pinopsida > Cupressales > Cupressaceae > Sequoia > Sequoia sempervirens. Next base: position 64,589 of record VDFB02281798.1, read on the forward strand.
GAAGCAAGAGGATATATTTATAAAAGGTCATCACTCTATTTGCAGAGCCGCCGATGTCAGCAAGATTCGATAAAGCAGTTGAAGATGTGAAAGATTCTCTAAGTTCAATTGCAGAAGGTGAAGAGATCCTGGAAAAGTGGAATTTTGCTATAGATAGTATCAATGCACTTGATAAAGAGGTAGTTTCCAGCTTTTTAGTGGATGTGGTTGAGATTTGAAGCTGCAGTCAACTAGAAGCTTTCTCCAAGATTTCTTTCTATTCTTGTCTCAATTCTTAGCCATTCTTTATGAAGGGCAAATATCAAGATGTAATAGTTGGCACTTTTCCTGTTTTTCTGTTTTCATAGGTTGTTAGATGCTTATCTTGTTTTAGCTTTAGAAATAAAGCTTGCATGTTGGCAAGTCTTCGTTGTAAAAGCAAGGATATTTTAGGGTTCCCTACTCCTCTACTTGTGTATAAATAAGGGCTGCCTTGCCCATTTTTCTTTAACCATGCTTGTGATAACAAAATGCTGAGCCTTCTAGTGCCTTCTAATTGTCATTCAGTGTTGTTTAGAATGGTTATTGTGATAGTAAGTCCATACTGTCTAGTTTTAGGTTAATTTTAATTTATAAGGAGCTTCTACTTCTGATTTGAAAAGAGCTTTTACCGCACATTGATTCCATTTTATGTCATACCAAAGGGTAGGAATTAAAATGCTAACAAGGTACATAATCTGCTGCCCTCTTTTCATGCCCTGCTGGCTCCAAAGGTCTTTTTCCATCAGCATTCTTCCCTAGCTAGAGGCTTACCCCAATCATATCTAGACCATGTCTCCTGTTCTGTTCTCCTCCTAGATGCCTTGAACTTTTAAAACCACTATGATGTTCTCAGTTTCTTTATCAGAGAGATGTAGCACTGCAGAAGTTTGTCCTTGGAGAGGAGGGGCCCCTTATAAACTGGAAAATAACTCTTCCAAGAACAGTCCTAGGGATACAAAGTGTGGGCTTTAATCAAGACTAGGGCCAAGGGCTTGCTCAACAGATTTATTAATGAGGGAAGGGTCTTGCTTCAGAGTCTGGAAGCTCTAGGGTTTAATAGAGCAAATTTTCCTTCAAGTTGCCAAACATGCATGCTTTGAAACTGCCATGTGTGGACTTATAGTCTGCTTCAAGGGCTGCAAGATTTCCATTTTTGGCTAGTGTTTGCTATAAATCATGTCAAAAATCCAGTATAAGACCTAATGGTTTTTGTGTTGAGCACACAGTGATATAGAGGGCGGGACAGGGCAGAGGGGGTTGAGGGCGGGGAAAGGGGGTGAATCAGTATCTAACAATCTTTTACTTTTCAAAACTTAACCAATCACAATAAGAACATTCAACAATTAGGAACACAATGAGAACATATGATTTATGTGGAAACCCTTTCGGGAGAAAACCACGACACAATATTGCTTATATATTATATTAAAGTCTTCAATCTCTATACAAACTGAGCTCCAACTCAGCAAGAGGATTCAAATCCAACCTCTACTTGATAGGCTCCAACCTACGCCCACACACAAACTGAGCTCGAACCCTGCAAGAGGCTCCAACCTCTATTTGATAGGCTTCAACCTTTTCAATTCTTTAATGCTGATTTAACAAACTCTTTCATCAAAAACACAAATCTGATCCAACTATAAATCTGCTTCACACTCAAATCTGATCCACAATCACATAACAATCTTCCTTTCAAATCTAATATAACACTTCCCTTCAAGTCTGATCCAAATCATACACGAAATTGATCATAATCATGGCATTGTTTTTACATAAATTTCTGCCTTACAATCTCCTCTAATTCTCTTTACAATATGCTCTTATTTTTTACCTATATTTGTCATATACATTTGCAATTGTCTTTCACACATAGGCTGCATATATTCTCTAATATGAATCTGATATGCTCTTCATTTCTGCCCTTTTTCTCTCTTTTAATCTGCTCTTATTTAACAAAAAATAAATCATTTGAATTGCTTGCTTTTAAACTCCCAAACCATCATCCATTTATATCTCTTTCATACCTCTTCCAAAGAGAGGCGACCATCCATAAAAGAGGTGACTATTCAAGAGAGGGGTCAGCCTCTTAATTCTTTTGTTTAGATCTCTTAAATGGGGTGACTGGTTATGAGGGTCGACTACCTTTGATTATTATTTTAATTCATTTTAAACTGCGGCATTTAATGAAGAAGTCAGCCAGCATTTTAAGTATTTTAACTTTAATTAGATTTTTATTTCCATGGAGGTCGGCCTGCAATTAAACCAAACTCAGTGCTGCCTTTTTGTATATTATTCCTTCATTGCTGCTTTATATTGCTCTATATATGGTCGGCCAGCAAATGATAATTTTAAAGTTCTTCATTAATAATATGGACACCAACTAAATTGGCCCATGACCCTTCTATATTATTTTGAACTTAAATTCTTCTTCTCTTTCACAAGTCAGTCACCCTGGATTAAATTTGAACTTCATTCAAGCACACTTATATCTCAATTGTTTAAATCTTTAATTTAAATAATCACTTATCTACTAGTTGGCCTCTAAATCCACAATCTTCCAACGGTAATGTGTAACAGATAACTTCTTGTAAACCATCTAATTTGCCTTATATCTATAGTAGCAATATTCTTTATCTCTGCTCAATAATTGATCAACTTGTCTTATGCCTCTGAATGATAATTCTATTCTTGCATTCTATGATATTGCCTTTTTGACATTTCTCACAATCTCTTCAATCTTTAACATCAAATGACAACACTTCCTTTAACATCAAATGATAACGTGTTCTTATACTTTCGTCTGTTCATGACTATCTTCTTAATCTCAATAACAACATGTGCATGCACCTTTGACAGCAATGACAAACATTCCAACATTTTGATCAAAAGAGCCACTTTTAAAACAGAGCCCTTTTCTATGAGGGACCTACCGCAGTTCTGCCCTATATTTCATTGTGCTTTCTTTCCCACAATTAAAATTACCATAGCAATGGTGCTCAAGTCCTCAGCCCAAATCACAATTTTTTGGCTTAAGTTTGATACAGTCCCTGCAAGGATGTGTTTTGGAAGTCCTTATCTCTCTCAGTTGCTATTGAAGAAGTCTTAAACAGGAAATTGAGCTTGGTTGATTTGTCTTTAACGAGATACATATAGACTTATAAGGTAGAGAGAGTATGCATGATAACAGTGATACATGGAAAGTGCATATACAAATAATAAAAGCCCTTGACAAATAATCATATCATGGCTTTAGCAAGCATTGCCTCCATTGCTGAATCATTTGATTCAGGCAAACACCGTTCCATCCGATAGTATTCTATACTACTTTATTCAAGATGATGAGTGTGGGACATTGCACAATTTGAGATGTAACAGAAACAAATCGCTATTTGTTTTCTTTTTTGAAAACATAGGAGATCATTAAGGAATAGGGGTTGTAATGAAACGACTCAGAGAAAAAGCTTACTGTAAGGATCAGAGGATTCTGTTGCTCATCCACATTTGCTTCTTAGTCTGCCAATCTATTTACCTCTCTGTAACATTTTTGGAAGCCAAGCAAGTTAAAATTTAGAACAAGGTTTCTAGCTTCTCTATGAATGCTTTTCAGTTTACAGCTAGAGGTCATGTCCTTATTTGTGGAATTTATTATTAGCTGCAAATTATTCTCTCCGAGTGGTTTTAAGAAAGGGCAAAGTTGAATTCACCTAACAATTTGATTGTCTCTGCCTTGTTACTGGTGCCTCTTGGGATAAAGTAGGATTTTGCTCCAAGAAAATCTTCATTATGGTCTTGATGAACGCATCTGAGTCTTGCTAATCTTTGGTTACCTTTGGAAGCACCATTGAAATTAATTTTAATAAAACATATGATATTATGAGCTGATCATCAATTTAGCTTTTTACAATTTATTTGTTTTGGTTGTTAGCGGGTATGTTTGATATGTTATTAATCTATTGATTGATCTAAAACTTCATCATATTAGTGTAATAACATATGTTAATCTCTTGTATATGATGGTATATGCACACACATTGCACATCTATATAGAGATAGGTAATGTTTTGAGGTTAAATAGAGATGCGTACGTATAGACCAAGTTCAATCAAAGTCATTTTGATTCGAAAAATATTGTTCAGGATAGACCAAGAGTAATGGAATAGTTTTGGAATCATATCAAAGAAAGAATTGTTTTGAAATAGCACTTAATAACTATAATATCTATTTTTTTTATTAACACAGCTTCAGGAGAATACACAGTCTTCATCTGGAGAAACAGATGTCAAGTTCCAAATAACAAAAGATACTCTGGAGGCCATGCTGAGGTCTATGTATTTCATAAGAGACCAACTTTCCAATGTTGTAAGTTGATCAATATATTCACTGGAGTTCTCTATCTTTTTAAGTTATTACAATAAGGATGCCAGATTTGCATGTTCGTAGCTTTATACCATAATGCTACATTTGATTGAAATGTTGGTTTAACAAGTTGATTTTACTCCCTGTGGAGTTTGAGATTTTTGCCATATGGTCTTTGGGGGACATCGTATTGCATAATCACATTCCCTTATGTGTTTATTGTCAGGGTGCAGCCTCGAGTGGCCAGGCACTAAGGAAGGGACAAAAATAATGCCCAGCTTTTCCGCAACTTGTAAAAGTAGGCAATTTAGTCAATCTTACTTCTGTGTAAGGCCGTCTTAAAGCTTCTCTTTAATGGACATAGAAGGATATTTAACGGATTCACTAAATTTTCAAATACAAATGGGCGCAACTTGCAGTTCGGTGCCAATAAATGAAGGGATGTTTTTGATGGGTCAACAAAGGAAAATCAGAAAGAAAATGCTAATTACATTAGCTAAGCAATTTCTTATATGTATTTTAGCTTATATATAAAGCATATAATAGGAATAACATATGATTGTAATTATTTATGGTCACAAGGTATGCATTCTGTCTTATCAACAAGAAAATCAGATTATGATAAGTTGGTCTTTAACAAATGTTGCAGATGACCATGTATCTCTACATTGCAATTAACTATATTTTCATCTCTACTTGGACCTTGGCTTCCTCCACTACTCACATATCCTTCTTATACTGTTTGAAGACAGTTCCACAGTAGAGTGAAATAATACAGCTTTTATAAGGTTTGGTCAAATTTTATGCAAGTTGGATACCTTTTCCGCTTGGCCTATTACATGCACTGTACTAGAAGATTGTTTTGTTTTCAGAATTAAGCTTAAATACTTTAAATGGATGCATTTCTACAAATTTAAGTTCTTACTAGTATCCTATAGAAGACCATTAGTTGCTACTTGGACCAAGCTTTGTTAGAACTTATCAATAAAATTCAAGGCAGCTTGTTAAACTTGATTCGATGCCGATGGTACAAATATCTTTTACAAAATGTATGCGATGCAGGACAATCTCAAGACTGATATCACTCCATACAAAAAACATGCAAGCCACTACAATTTCTCCCTCAATCTTCACAAAGCTTTTATATAGTCAAGTAAAAATATTTTTTTTATCAGTAAATTAGACATTCAATAAATGATAACACTCATAACTCCATTATAGTATTATTTACCATATCGCAAACCCTTTTTCCCATTGCCTTGTTTATAAATTTGTATGCCTTTAAAGGAACAACACGTTTGCAACCATGCAATTTAGAGCCCTTGCCAAAATGACAATATCAAAATTTAGTTAGTTCTCTTTCTAAAATGAATATATGTAAACTAAAAAAACCTCCCGTGTGAGCCATTTAGTGACAAGGTTTCTCTTGATGAAGTAATACTTAATAACTAGAGAAATGCAATTAGAAAAGCGAAAAGAAAGTGACATTCTAAACAAATCATCAATCTCTACTCAAGTATAAGTAGAGCTCAACAAAATAGTTATACATTTAGTACTTTAACAAGTTTCTAATTCAATTATATATGCGTTAACACAAGGAATGAAAAGGTCATTATAATTGAAATGAGGATTTTAATAAAATAATAAGTGCAACTGAATTGCTCATTTCATTGAAGAGTTTCAAGCATTTTGCCGAGTCAACAAAGGTATAAATTGAGTTTTATGGTTAGGAAGGATGCCAATGTTAGAGGTGCTCATTTGTGTGTGGTTTGTTCTATTGCAAACTCACACTTGAGCCATCATCACATCATAATAATTGTTTTAAAATATCTATCTGTATTTGTCCTTGTTTAGATCAACACAAGGTAGCTATACAGGTTGTTTCTATTATGTAGTACTCTCATGAGTGGTTAAACTGGTTAAACTACTATTGGATCACCATTAATTTTGTGACACGTTTTCAATCTTGTTACATCAACTATGTGGCTTAATTGCTATTGAGGAGGTAAATGTTCTCTTTATCTTTAGAATACTCCCAAAGTCATGTGCATTAATTGGGACCCACAGTGTAAAGAAGTGAAGGCAGACCATGCCACAACTTAATTGGGACCCCAATCTACATTGACATGCTTCACAACACTTCCACAAACAACAATCATCCTCCACAATTAGTGCTAGCATGCTAGGTGAGCCAAACTTGCACTAACACTAACAAACGACCGCAAACATGCTTCTCCAGGTTTGGAAACATCTTGCGGACCACACAACAACATTCCAAAACATCTCATACTATTCCATATCATCAAAATATTCACCATACTATTGCAACCACTTGAAACTTATGAACACCTTTATTTTGTGCAACCTGACACACTAGCACAAACATCCAACACACCAAATAACCTTGCGGAACACCACAACACTTGAAACTTCAAGGAAAGCTAGATAAGGACAATATAAGCATGTTCCAAGATCCACAAGACAGGAACCTTCACTGCGGAGAAATGCAGAACAATCTTATTTCTCCCAGACACCTTGTTTCACTAGATAGACATACTGTCAAACACAACTTTCATTGCAGAAAGATCTAGAAACTAAAACTCTGGAATAAAACCTCTGAACACCTCTAATCATCAAATCTAAACCACATAGGCATATTTTTAACCATGAAGAAATGTGGAGCAGAACACTGAACACGACTCGGTCACATTGAACTTTCTTTTATTCAAATTTTATCAAAAGCACTTGGAAACCAAGTGAACCAATTGCATCAACAACACTACTGACATCTTTGCAACACATCTTAAGCATCTATGACATCTCTCATCAACTACAACACAACCACCTATCTCTCCAAACACAATTTCTGCAACTATACTGAAGTAAGACATCAATGACAACACCAACAACATTGTGTTGACATCAAAACCAACAACTTCAGGCTTCCAACAACTCCAATACTAGGGGTTAACATCGTCAACACCAACAACATTCCAACACTCTTCATACAAAAGGTTGACATCAATGACAACACCCAAATAACTGACAAACAATTCAAGCTTCCAACACTTCCTCCAAGCCCACAACTTGCCCAACACCAAATCTCTGTCCTCGAATGAGGCAAAGGAGGAAATGAAAAAACCTTTAGCATAGGGGAAGAGCTCAGTCCTACTCGCCATAAGAGGTCTCCATGAATCTAACACTCATTTATGAAGATCAACAAGAGAAGACCACAAATTGGAGAATCTACACACCAAACCCCTACATTGGTAGAAGTCCCCACTTTCCACATCTTGCCTATAAACCACCATCAGAGATGATTTGACACAAAAAAGAGGACACAATTTCTTCCTCAAAGGGCGAGCAACACCAAAACCAATAGCTTGAGTAAAGCTACATTCACCAACAATAGAAATTGGTACTAGAGGTGAGGCACTAACATAAATCTTGACACCACTAGCAACATGAAGAGCAGGGGGTGTAACAATATCAAAATGTTGCTAAAAAAATAAACTCAAAATTTAAGAAAAAAATATCATAATACATTTTTTACTATTTGTGGAGCCACTCTAATGCTTAATTAACTTGGTGCTACTAGTTATGCACACAGCTCAGAGGACTTGAGGATCCCTAACTAAGCAGTTCAATATTCATAAGAGGGCTGCATTAAACTATCAACCAGGGAGTCATACAAATTTGGATAGTGCTGACAAAATATATGCATTCACAGATTCTGGACATCTTATATCAATTGAGTATAGGCCAATGAACATATGCAATCACAGTAAATACTGAAATTAAAATAAACTACTAATTCACAAAACACGAGAAAGGAATATAAATAACTACCTTCTACTACAAGTACCAAATTTTTAAGACTGTAACTATTAACCATTAAACTACAGTGTCCTAACTTAGCTAACCTTCAGAGTATGAAATATAACATTAAGCTACATAATCTAATTCATGAATTGTAACACGTTTATTCATAATCATATAATTGAAAACTATCAATTAAATTCACAATGCATCATCTAATCTAGCAACTAAAATTAAAGTGGTTCAACAATACCTCAAGTGGCCCTTCCTTGAGTTGTTGCTTCCACATGACTTTGCCAATCAATCACTTATTCAATATTAACATATTATCAAAGTATTTCTCCTTCATTGCATTCTATGTACAATTTTTTTCACACATAATCTAACAAGAAATCTTTAATCAATAGCACTGTTAGCATTTAAATTCGCACCTCTGGAATGCGTATTTGAAACGGACAGCTATGCACAGATAAACTGCTCTTCAAATTAGGAGGGGAAGCTCCCTCTTGCTGATGGTGTTGAAAGAAAGTAAACTAAGAACTAAGTTGCCTATCTTTTTGATCAGCTTAGAGCACAAGGTTTATTAAACACAAACGTCGCAGTTGAGATTTTATGACTTAAGACCTTCAACTACGACGAACTTAAACTAAAGACGTTTCTAACTTCTCAAGTAACAAGCAGAGCAAGAGAAACTAGAAATGAACGAGATTGATTTCTGACAAAATACTTCAATAAACTCTCTCTCAACAAACATCTACACACTTCAATGCAAGTTGAAATCAAGATCATAAAAGTAGAACATAAATAATGGAAATTTGAGATTTTGGACCAAGGCAAAGGAGGCTCATGATTTTATTACTCAAACTCGAACATAGCTCACTTCTAACATGCATGGAACAAGAAATTGCAGCTAAAGAGGCTTGCAATCTTGCTCTTACACAATAGAAACAACAATCACACTAACTCCTTGTTGGCTAAAGAGGCTCAACAATTTGCTATCACAACACAATTGAACAACACTTGAATAACAAATAGAAGGCACAATAGGCTCAACGCTTTGTTATCACTAGCATGGTTCAATAAACTAATGAGCAAAGACTCTTATTTATAGACAAGTAGAGGAGTAGGGAACCCTAAAATCTCCTTGCTTTCACAATCTAGGGCTTGCTCAACAAGCAAACTTTATTACTAATTCTAGAAATAAGATAACATCTAACACCTAAGAAAGCAGAAAAAAGCGGGAAACGCCAACTATTACATTTTATCTTTTTTCTCTTCTCAAAGAATGGATAAAAATTATTCCAAGAATAGAAAGAAAGTGAGAAAGAAAGCTTCTAGAAGAAAGCTGCTTTAAAGCTCGATCACATCCGCTAGAAAATTAGAAACTATGTCTCAGTTCGGTGCATCTATGCCCTCAATAGCAAAACGCCGCTTTTCTAGAATATCTTCAGCATCTGCAACAGATCTCAGGAAATCTTTGACTTCATTGGCCGCTTTCTCAAACTTTGCTGACATCATCGAAATATGACCTATCCTTCTGCCAACTGGATTGCAACTGCGAACAACACTCTGGAATTGATCCTGCACTTCCTCAAGCCCGACGTAAGAACCATCTTCAAGACTGTATTGAGAAGGAATCTCTATGATAAACTCACTAATGAAAAGGAGAGCTTCAATCACCCTTTGTCTGTAGGCGATAAATTTTTCGGATATCCTCTCATAGGTTTTAACTTTGAAAACATGGCACTCTCTCCAAGCAAGGATTTGTCTCTTGTGTTCTTTTGAAACTATTGAACCATAGGCTGTGTCTAAATCAGCAATGATGATCTCATGCCTTGGTCTTACTTTAGCTAGTGTTTGTTCAAACCCTTAGATACCTTGACGTAGCTCATGAGCGCTTTCTCTTAACTAGAACATCCGTGCCAAGACCTCCTTTCCTCTGACAATGAAGCTCTCGATCCACTCCTGAGTTTCTTTCCCACATATGACCAGCTGTCTTAACTACTGATGATCAGCTGGTGTCTCTAAAATCTAGGGCAACAACTGGGTTGCCTATGAAGAACCATGGACAAGGTTAGAAATAGAAAGCCTAAGCTATTGATTTTCAGCCTTGAGGGCTGCCTTGTCTTCTCCATCCTTAAGCACTCTTTCCTGAAGGTTTTCGGACACAACTCTGAAAAGATTCACATCTGCATGTCTAGTATTTCTACCAAGATTAGCCTTGACCATGACGAAGTCATCCATATTCACCTCATCCCTGTTCCTGTCTTCTGGGGGCAATGTAGTCTCCATGACTATCTCGTTATCAGGATTCCTATCAAAGTGAACTTGCTTCTTTGCTTTCTTCTTAGGAGGTTCCTGATAGATGTTATCGAGATCAACACTAACTTGATATGAAGGCCTCCTTACCCTTCCTAAGGAGTTCTCAAGCCAAGACACGATAGTATCTTTACTAACTTCCTTAGGAGGTACAACCGTAATTTCCTCGTCATCTTCAATATCAAGGTCAATGTGAATCGGTAAAGGTTTTGTCAAAGGTACATAAACATGTGTTGAAGGCGGCTCCTCTGCTTCTTTCTGAGGTACGAGCTTGTCAAGAGGAGCTTCTATTACAACTGTAGGCTGCTCTTGTATGGCTATACCTGAGAAGTCTAACCTTCCTTTTACATTTTTATTCGATCTACTACTTTTGATGCCTTCTTGAGACTGACTTTTACCCTTTCTTTTTGATTGTGCTCTGGAAGAAGAGGGAATTGTCCTTGGCGGCTCTGCTACTGGAATGGAGTTCTTCCTCTTAAGGATTAAGAAAACCTTGCTATGCTCAAGGACTTGTCTTGTCTTGTCTTCAACTGAGAGTGACTCTTTATTAGCTCAGTTAACTTGTGAAAGGGGCTGATCTTCAATTCGCTTCTGAGTATACATCGGGAGAAGCATATCCTCGTCATCATCTGATAACCCTTCTATGTCTTCATTTAAATAGTCCTTCATCTGGTGGAGAGTAAGCCTGCTGTAACTACATCTCCGCACCTCGAACTCATCTGTACAATTAGCCCAAAAATCTTCAAGGGCGGATATATGATCGTAGTTCTTCTCAAGTCAACCAGTGTAGACACCATGAGGATCAAATGATCGTCTCTCACTGTAAGACTTGAGGCCGAGTTTATCCAACTCATCTCCCATTGTCTTTGCATTTATGGCAGTCCTGCATGTATAAACTCCCAACCCTAATGGAAAATGGAGGGAGGGTTTCCTTCTGTTCCTCAAGACTATGTGGACATCGTGTGCTTGCCTCAAGAATTCCATGAAGACGACCTCGTCTGACGGGTACCTTGGTAACATAAGCGGGGCCCCTGAATAGCCATAGACCCTGAGATAGGTGAAAGTAGGAAATTGTATGAACCAATCCGCCCACTCTGCCATCGCTGCCCTGGCAATTGAAGATATACGGACGTGTAATTTGTTGTCCAGTTCCCGCATTGTGTACATCAGAAAAGCTTCATTCACTCTCTTGTAGTGATGCAGGGACTCCGTGAATTCCAACCAGGGATAGTAGTTATATATATTCTGTACACTCAATGATCCCTCGGTGTTCATCCCTCTGAATTGACCTTGATAGGCCACCAGGTAGACTAGGTAAGACACCATATGAAACTCATGGAATTGGAAGTATTCTGTCATCTACTGATGTAGGCTATCACTGATCAAGGTAGGCCAATCATAGAACTCAGTTTTCTTCATGATGTGGGGTATGGCGTAAAACATCCAAGGTTGAAACTTGGTGGCATCTTCTGAGCCAGTTACCTTGTTGAGCAAGGTGATAATGATAGCAATTTCATCCTTAAACTCTCCTCGCCCGACGTTCTTTGGCAAAGTCTTATGTTTTTCTTTCATCCACCTCTGTGCAATCTTCTTACTATATTTATCTTTGTGCATTTCCCATATCCTTTCACATTCACCCTTTGAGAGAGTTACGCTTTCAGGCCATGGGGGAATGGAAAAACACTTCTCTATCATATCAGGCTTTAGACTGCAAATCAATCTGCCATCTACTGATTAGATCTCCCTTGTAGCCGGGTTGTAATGCTTGATGCAAGCGATTACGAACTCAAGACTCTGAACCGATATAGGAATAGAGGCTGCTGCGAGGAGTCCAGAGTGTCCCAGGTTCCTGATTGAGGTGTTTCTTGTGCTCTCCAAAGCATGTAAATCAAACACTGGCTTGATGTGATGCAAGTCTGTCTCAACTATTTTGATATAATCATGATAGAGAGCTAATTCAGTCTTGAAAACATTGAGAGTGTATTCCATTTCAGAAAACTTGAAGAATGACTGTAAACTCGCCTAGGTTCAGACAGGGTTTGAGCAACTTCTATTTTTAGAATGCTGATTTTCTTGCTTCAACGGAGAAATTTTTTGAAATTTTTTCTGAGATATGGGTTTTGCTCAGAATTTCGTTGCAAGACAACCCAGATCATCCGTTTTTGACAATTTTGAATTTTTCCTTAAAAAACAGCAAACCCTAATTTCTTCAATTTTTCACCGAAAAAGTTGGCACTTGGGTTTTGTTCAAAATATGATTAGAAATGAACCCAATTGATTAGATTTGCAAAATACTGAGGGTTGATAAAAAAAGCAGCCAACCTTGGATTTGAAATTTTCTTGAAAAAGTTGTGATATGGGTTTTCTTCAGAAGACTGATTTGAGAGGACTCAGATGATCAAAAATTGAATGCACTGAGGATTTCACTGACATGCAAATAAAAAGCAGCTGTTGCAACTTGATGAAGTTCTTGAAAATTTCTTCAGAAGAATGAAGTGAAAAGACCCAGATGACTAAAAATTTGAAAACCTTGGCCTTCTCCTTGAAAAACTTGATCTTCTGGATGGAAAAAGCATGAAAAAGCAAGGGTTTAAGTTGCTGGTCTGAAAATTTTGATGAAAAACCAGCAAACTAAGCTCTTGAATCTTGAGAAATTTCTTCAAACTTTCTGCTCCAACTTTCTCCTTTGAATGCTACCTGCAAAAATAATGAAAATTATATGAAAGAAAGGTGTTAAATAGAATTAGGGTTTTGTTTTTGCTTTGCTTTCTTTTGCTTTTATTTCCAAAACCCTAAAATCTTAGCTCATTGAACTTGGACGCCATCTTCCTTCTTGCAATTTTGAAACTTTTTGAAAAATTTGGAAATTTTACTTAGGCATGAGAAGTTGGGCTCCCTTTTTGACTAGGGGCGCCCACTTCAAGTAGTGTTAGTCAATTTTTGATATTTTCAACTTTTCTTCATTTTGACCCCCTACTTCGCCTCTGATTTCTAGATTGCAGATTGATCTGACGAGCGAGCTGAAGGATTCATCGTGGAGCCTGACTGATTCTGAGAAGATTGTTCCGGAGGCACCTCTGACTAAAAACTTCATCTCAACCTTCAAATTCATGGGAGCCTTTTCCTTCCAGGGGCACCCATTTTGTCCAGAGTTAGCCATTTTTATGATCTTCAACTTCTTCATTAACTCCTCTTCTACAGATGATCTCGTCGAATCTGGTGCTCCGGGCATCAGATTGACTGCCGGTTATGCTCGTTATGTAGCTGATGAAATATTAGGAGGGGTCTTCTTAGATGAACTTCGCCAAACAGTGAATTTTAGGCCCTCAAAAGCTTGGGCGCCCCTGGCAAGCTGGGGCACCCAAACTCACCAGAGTTGGTTTATTTTCCAATTTTTCTTGTTTACTTTTGAATCTCAGTTTTTAGCACTCGTCAGACCCTCCTTTCAGCTCCTTGTATCCAGCGACTGCGACCTCCGATTGACGTGCTGAATATCTCGTTGGAGAGCTGGATCAACTGTGAAGGGATCATGTTAGAGCCTCATCTCTGAATTCATTTGTTTTACCCCTTGAAATCTTGGGCGCCCTTCTTCACCAGGGGCGCCCAAACCTTCTAGACTTAGTCAATTTTTTTTTATTTTCATCTTCAAGTTTGAAACTTTCATTCTGTACGTTCTTCGATTTAAATCTACTCGAGATTGGACAATTAGATGATCTGGCGGAGACAAGCGTTACGAAGCTGACTAAATATTGAAGAGATTGAGCATATTTTCAAACCCTAAAAGCTGAGTTAGGTGCTTCAAAAAGCTGGGTGCCCTTCTTCACCAAGGGTGCCCAAAGTTCCCAGACTTAGTCAATTTTGATAATTTTCATTTTTCATTCTCACTTCTATGAGAAACTTCTCTGTTCGGCCTTGAATCCCAGGTGACTGGATGATCTATTGACTTCACTGCTGGATTCGTTGCAGAGTTGACAGAGAACTGAGCATCTTTGGTTGGAAGTGTAAACCCTAATTTCATCATTTAGTGCCCTAAAAAGATGGGCACCTATCTTTCCTGGGGTGCCCATGGCTAACAGTGTTAGAATTTTTTTTTAGATTTTCATCTTCCTCTTTGTTCTTCGCATTTGCTCACCAACTCGCCTTCTGTCGAATGCTTTGAATGTTGAATCTAACGCCTGGCAGCCGAATGTCCTCCATTAACGACCTTAGAGCTCCTGATATACTTATGAAAAAGCAGAATAGACCCACTAGGGCAAAACTGATTATTTTGAGATTCTGACTGCACCACCCTGATATGGACGTATTTTGAGCCAATCAAAATAAGTTTGGACCCTATCGGACTAACTTTCTATTTTTAGAAAGTTTTGCTAGTATCCATTTCCAAAGAAACCCAGAAAAACCTAAAAAAAGTTACTAATTTTAGAAAATTTCTAAAAATAATAGTTTTCCTAAAAAGTAGGGATGAAAAACTGAGATCTGGGTTTGGTAGATTAAGCTGCTCTAAGCAGACCCAAATTGTCAGATTTTGAAAATTTTGCATTTTGATCCCTCATGCAAGACATGCACACCCAAAATTTGACCTTTTTGACTGATTTAACAAGACTTTTACTCATTTCTTCAAAATGTCTAAGTGTAACAAAATTTTTAATTTTGGGGTACAACAAGCACATATATGATCAATCATTCTATCATTGCTAGATCTCCTCCTCGATAGGGGATCCCATTATACAAGGCCTACAAGGGAATCCAATTATTCATAAACTGAAAACAAACTGAAGAACATATGTCAACTCTTCCTCAAGAATATGAAGAGGACTAAGTCTTGAAACAAAAAATAATAATTGCTAAAACAAAAGTAGAGAAATCAAATATGAATTCTATGTCCAATAAACTTAACTGTTTATAATAGAAACGTGCTTAGTAGGATAGCTTTGTCATAATTTAGTCATGTTGAAAATATACTTCTTTTCCTCCTGGGTGTATTATTGGTAGGTAAGAGTATTATGTAATGTCCCCAATTTAGCCCTACGCTCTTCATTTGGTTTTAGCCTATTTCTGGGAACTCGTAGGCTAAGCAGAGGCTTGAATCAGGGTTTCCAAACTTCTTGGAGGACGTTTTCGTCTTTTTGCAGAGCTTGCACTTGGAAATGTTGAACTTGGATTGCGGATTCCTTCTGGGTTTTCTGAGAGCTTCGCGTTGGTGGTTTCGGTTTGGCATTCTGAGCACTTTCGAGAATTTACTATTTTTAGTAAATTCTATTTCTGGCAGTGGTCCAGTTGGCTTCGGCTCGGTTGGCTCTCATCTTCAGTATGTTCATTTGGTTCGATCAATCTTGACCTTGGGAAGCATTTTTGGTGAGATATCCAGTTGATTTTAAAATATTATACTTTAATGTTATATTTTATTATTGTGACCCCTTGGTCTAGTGAAACAACTTTAAGTTGTTCTTAAAAAGGGGACTTGGAAGGGTGGCGCCTCATGCTGATGATTTAATATTTTTCTTAAGGCCAAAAACAATGCTTTAAAAGAGGACGCCTTTTTATGAAGTGAAGATTTTAAAATAAATTAAAAGTTAAATTGCCTTGAGAAAAGGGGACGCCATCTTTGGAGGGAAAAGGAGTTACTTCAAATTTGAAAATTAGGGTTTCTAGAAGCTTCTGGAAAGTCATCACAAGTTTATAAAAGGAGGTCTTGGTCTTCATTTTCAACATCTGATATCTTAAGTATTGTTATGCTGCCGAAATGGTTGCTGGATTGCTTCGAGGAATGAATGCCTCCTAGCTTGGGCTCGACTTCGTGCTTGAAAGATAGCACCTAGTAGAGAGGTTTGCTAGTTATTGAGTGAATTTGTAGTGAGGTTTTGCATTGTTTTGATGATCTTGCATTTTGTAGCTGAGTTCTTGCATTTTCTGTCATATTCTGGAGTTGCTGAATATCATAGCTGATTCGAAGTTTCATTCATATTTCAAAAATAAAAAAAGATATTGTTCTGGGTGTTGGTCATATCATCTTCTCTACTTGGGGCGACCTTACTTGCAAATTTGTGGGATTTTTAATGAAGTTTCTGATTTTATAAAGCAAATTCGTCATTCCTTGAAAGCCCTACTTTCTGGAGTGCTTTGGGATCCGTGCCATTAATTAATAGCCACTTTTAGTTGTCCTTTCTCATAACTAAGCTAGGCGCCATCTTGTTGAGGGTCTTTTGCATCTGATTTGAAGTCATTTGGGTCAATTTTGAGTGAGTTGTGTGCATTTCATTGATTTGTTGTACTGCTGGTTATCATTTTCAGTCTTGGTTCTGTCATAACAGCTTGCATAGAATCTATCATTTGAGTTAGGTTTTGAAAGGAGAGACATTGAGAGTATTAAAGAAAGTATTGTACTTTGTTGCAGCATTGGGAACAATCTTATCTTGTGCTTAACAGATAAATCTCTGATATTGTAAGCTGAACAGTAGTACTGTCAGCATCTCTCTTATTCTTGCTAATCTCATATTTGTAACTGCCCACTGAATAAGTGGAAGAGGCTGGCTTGCCGCCTATCTACAGTTGAATTGCATTGTAATATCTTTCATCTCCGCCCTATGGTAGCTCCATTCCCACTCTGGGTTTGAAAGCACATTCTGGGTGTTGAGTTTATTCGAAGTTGCATTTGTATTTCTTTAAATCTCCACCAAATGGTCGCCTCATTCCATTCTGGTTTGGGTAGCACATACTTGGTGTTGAGTTACTTCTGTTGCAGTTCTGATTTATTGTACTGACGATCCTCTCACCATATGACAGCCTCTCTCTTGTTGAGATTGAGTGCGCATTCTTGGCAAAGAGTTACATTGTAACTGCTGGTTTGGTTTATGCTAACCTTAACGGGTGCATGTTGCATTGTAATCATTTGTTAAAAATAAAAAAAAATTGGTCCGGTTCATTACAGTGGTATCAGAGCCAAGATCCTGCCATCCTGTGCCCACAGAGTTCACTTGACAGAGAAATCAGCTTCTACACCAGAGGTCAGAACAGAGTTCCGTTCAAGTTCTGAATATGTTGCATTTTATGAGGTCCAGGAATTGGGAGAAGTCGGATTTGAATATGGCATTTGAGGAAGGAAAGGTTAGTTTGGCCGCAAGGGATTGCATTGAGTATGCCGAACAGTACCAAAGGCAATGTGAACATGAAGCTTCCATGCTCCATGAGGAATATCAGAATATGACAAATGAGTTTAAGAATGATGTTTCTTTTGACTCCTACTTGAATTGTGTGTTGGTTTTGAAACCCGGAAAATTGGGTGTGGTTAATGACATTAGAAGAACAATGAAAGAAAAAGAACATTCCATTGATGAAGAGTTCAATAAAGAAGCAAAAGTGCTTGTTTGTGGTTTGCAGCCCACAAATATGCAAGTTGAAGGGAAAAATCAGTCAACTAGTATTGAAGATGGCACAAGCAAGGTGCTCATGTCACCACAAAATGATCGTGAGCTCGAAAGAGAAACCGTGACAGTTGAAGATTGTGTGGAAGAGCTCCATAATACGCCCCTTGACTTGCATGTGATAGCAAGTGATGTAGATCAGTTCGGTGAGAAGAATATAGCAGCAGACTTGAATCCTAATTTGGATTCATCCCATGAAGGTTTTGAGACTAAGGGCTTCATAGAGGATGTTGGTAATGATTTCGAGGTGTTTGTACCTCCTCTTGTTGAAGATTTAGTGATGGATAGTTTTCCTCTTGTTGCTGTTCAAACTCCTCAAGAGTTTTCACAAGATGAATTTATTACAAGTGATCAAGAAGACCTTTATGGCATGCATAGGACTGTTCATGATGAGATCAGAAACATACCTATAGATGATAGGTTCATTGAAGATAAGGATGATAAAAAATTTCAAACAACTAGCTCTAAAGATTCCTTACTTCATTTTAGTGACAATGTTAAGGGTGGTTTTGGGTTTGAACTTCAAACCCAACCATTGGAGGGAGGTATTTATGAAGATATCAGCTTTAGTGATTTGGGAGTTGACCTATTCCAAGAATCAACAATCCAAATGTTGCACAAAGAACACTTCTTTTGTGATCAAAACAATCAACCTCTCACCATTTGGGATCCAGGTGTGAGGGCACTTAGTGATGACAAACCGGTATGGGATGAATTTCCCTTTGATCCGGATGAAGAAATGGAACTTGATAAGGGTTCTCTATCAGCAGACAATGGTGTTAATATGCTTAAGTTTGGGGCTGCTTTCAAGTATGATCAAAGTAACATGGAAGAGGAAACAAAGTTTGAGGGCCATATGGCTCTTGAAGATGAAAGGTTTGGAGGAATTACCAAACACAAATCTGATTTATCAAGGCATGAAGCTGATTGCAATCAACGAGTTGAAGACTTAGTGAAGTATGATGCTTTCCAAGACATTGAGCATTCTCCACTAGTTGGTGGTGAAGTACAAGAATGTTGGAGCAACAATGAGGGCAGCAAAAGCGTGAAACGAAGTTCTGATTTTCAGTTGCAGCCTATCAGCAATTTACCATCTTCGCATCCTTATGAGTGTGAAGGCCAACCTGAGGTGTCCGTTGAAGATGAAGTGCGAGCTCTATCTACATTTGATCGCACACATAGTTTGATTGAAGGGCTTATTTGGGAGGCTCAGCTTGAAGAGAGACAAAGAGGAGTGAAAGATGAAGTTGCTCTTCCCAATTTGCAACTTATCAGAGACTCTTTGGAGACATTGAAATCTGATTACATACACTTGATTGAAGATCGGGATCATGCCATTGAACTTGCAAAGAAGACCTTCAGTGCTTTCCAAGGAAAAGAGAGAAAGGTTGATGAGCTTACTTATGAGCTTGAATCAACAAAGGCTATGTTAGAAGAAACTCAAGTAGCATCAATGGAGGTAGAAGATCAGCTTGTTAATTTCAAACTTTCTAAGGAACAAGAGAATGCACAAAGAGCTGAAGAAATCAAACACGAAATTGAGGAGCTTGATAGTCTTCAAGGGGAGTTTGATCTTGAAAGTGTCTCAAGAAAATCAGAAGTTGCATGTGCTGATTTGGAGCAGCAAGATGAAAAGGATGACTTTCAAGTTTATGACAATCCTCTCTTTGAAGTGGGTGTTGAGGAAACTTATGATAATCCTCTTTTTGTGATGGAAGATGAAACATCAATTGATAATAGCATGAAATGGGATCCTGATGAAGTTTCTCGACACAATATGGAATGTGATTTTCAGCTTATTGAAGATTTGCAAGCCGAACATGAGGGAGATTCGCTCCTTGAAATTGGTAATCTTCCAAGAAGATTGTTTGATCAAGAATGCTTAAGAGGGATTGAGGATGCAGTCTTCACTTTGGAAAATGGACCAAAATATGGTGATTGTACTCTTGTCAATCCATTCCTTGGGTTGAGTGATGCTAGTTTGTTCTGGGAGTTGAATTTGAAGTCATCTTATGTTTCATGCTCCAGTGTTCCTGAAGCTTTCATGGATAGGTTTCAGAGGTTCATCAGAGGGAATGCCAATTTTACAAGTATGCACTTGATTTTGACCAGCACTCAGAGATGTGTTATGTTTTCTTGCCAGAGTGCTGGAGATTATTTTCAGTTGGGTATCCAAGCTTGGGATTCTCAACATGGGTTGATGGAGCATACCATTTGTGGAAAAAAGAATTTATGGAGGAATAAGAATCAAATTTTCAAACTTTTTGGTGTTGTTCCCTTCTTTAGCAGCTTCTTGATGGTTCCGTTTGTTCATCAACAAATGGATTGGAGTGAAATTTTGAGTATGGATTGGAAAGAGGAACAATTGGTTGCTCTTGGCGTAGATCCTTGGTTAAGACAAGAGCAGATTTTGAGACTCGTGCTTGCTGGTTGGAGGCAGACCAGCCTTGTTACTTGTGGAGTTACTCTCGTTTGGGAGAGTTTTCCCATCACCACTTGCCAACGAGGTGGTAGTTTTCAAATGGAGATTGCTCTAGTATGTTTTCTGGCCATTTTTGAGGTGTTACCTTGCAACTCTATGCTCATATCATACACTCACACTTGGGAATTTCTTTGGTGCTGCTGTTTTTTCTTGTGTGAAGCATTAAAATCAGATTACTCTTCACTGACTTTAGCCTTGAATAGTAGAGACTATTTGTTCCTTCACACCAGTTCTATTCTCGGGGTTCATCTTATGGAGGCTTGTGATGTTAACCTTGATAGTTCTCTCTCATTGTGGGTTCAGGACAGCGAACCACCACTTGTTTTGATTCATCCTTCTAAGATTCATGAGGTTGGAACTATGAGAGTTTTATGTAGTCTTCATGGTATCAATATAATTCAATTGGTGCATAGTAGCTCCATGAGGAGACGTGAGTATGAGTTTGTTGAGCTCTTGCAAAGGATTGTTTTCCTCTTTGCAAGAAGATTCGGAAATGTCACATTTGCGGTCATGACTTCGTTTGTTACCATGAGGAGGTATGCTGAGGAGATTGATTTTGAGTTGAGTAGACTATCTTTCCTTTTGCCTAGGATTGTGATAGACATTGGTATGGTTGATATTTTTGACTCGGAGTACTTTGAACATGAGACATTGCATGTAATTGATCTCAGTCCTTTAAGATTTTTCAATTTGAGAATCTTGGTTGGTAACATTTTGGAGTTACAAGGGAGGTTAGTGCAGCACTGGCATGATGTTTTCATTGATGGGATCAGAATGGTGCAGCATCAGCATGGTGGGTCCTCCTTCAGACGGATATGGGACCCTGGGATTGTACTTGGTTTGGTTTGGTGCAGTTTGAGTTTCTCTAGAGTTGGGGTGACATTGCTTGGGGACAAGCAATTTTGGGAAGGGCGGACTGTAATGTCCCTAATTTAGCCCTACGCTCTTCATTTGGTTTTAGCCTATTTCTGGGAACTCGTAGGCTAAGTAGAGGCTTGAATCAGGGTTTCCAAACTTCTTGGAGGACGTTTTCGTCTTTTTGCGGAGCTTGCACTTGGAAATGTTGAACTTGGATTGCGGATTCCTTCTGGATTTTCT
Source organism: Sequoia sempervirens (assembly GCA_007258455.2). Taxonomy (NCBI): domain Eukaryota; kingdom Viridiplantae; phylum Streptophyta; class Pinopsida; order Cupressales; family Cupressaceae; genus Sequoia; species Sequoia sempervirens. The sequence goes on from VDFB02281798.1 coordinate 86,105, forward strand.
GAGAGCTTCGCGTTGGTGGTTTTGGTTTGGCATTCTGAGCACTTTCGAGAATTTACTATTTTTAGTAAATTCTATTTCTGGTAGTGGTCCAGTTGGCTTCGGCTCGGTTGGCTCTCATCTTCAGTATGTTCATTTGGTTCGATCAATCTTGACCTTGGGAAGCATTTTTGGTGAGATATCCAGTTGATTTTAAAATATTATACTTTAATGTTATATTTTATTATTGTGACCCCTTGGTCTAGTGAAACAACTTTAAGTTGTTCTTAAAAAGGGGACTTGGAAGGGTGGCGCCTCATGCTGATGATTTAATATTTTTCTTAAGGCCA
>VDFB02281799.1:0-26760 GCA_007258455.2 Sequoia sempervirens
ACAACACTACTGGTCCACGTACAATTTTTGCTGGTTTTGAGCATACTGAAGGTTTCCTCTCAAGACACTCAATATGTCTTGGCTCTATGCAACCAAATCTTGGGCCCCTAGTACTCTACTATTAGCAACAATGAAGTCTATAAAGGAAAGGGCATCATAACCATATGATGGTCTGAAAGGGGTCATGCCGATTGACATATGATACATCATGTTGCAGAAATACTCACCCATATAAAACCACTTAACCCAAGCTGATTACTCCCCTGCTTCGTAGTTTGTCAAGTAGCCTTCAAAGTTCAAACCATTTGTTAACAATTTCCGTTTGCCCAGTTGTTTCAAGATGATAACTAGTACTAGGATTCAACTCATTACCTCTCAAACAAAAGAGTTTTTGTCATAACAAATTGAGGAATCGGTTGTTCCTATCACTCACAAGGTCCTTAGGCAAACCATGTGGCCTAAAAACATGCTTGAAGAACAAATCAACAACTTGCAAGGCCTTATACTCAGTGGGGATGGTGAAGTGAGCATATTTGGTGAGCCTATCCACCACAACATATATACAACTCTTTCGCTGAACCTTGGGAAGTCTTGTAATGAAGTCGATGCTAATACTCTCCCATTTTTGTCTTGGTATGGGCAAGGGCTGCAATAAACCAGCTAGAAAAGTATGCTCCACCTTGTTCTGCTGACATGTGATGCACTTGTTGATATATTGGAGGACTTCTCCCTTGAGTCCCCTCCAAAAGTATTTGTCCCTAACCTACTTGTAGGTCTTGTAATACCTTAGATGACTAAGGGTGTTTCATGGGCAGCCCTCAAGACCTTACACTTAAATTTTGATTCAGGGACTAAATAGATCTTGCGCTTGCAGAGGATGAGATCATCCACTACCTTATACTTGTCATCTTGTAAGCTTCCCTCAAGGATCTCATTTGTGAAGTTATTCTTTGCATACTCGGCTATTATCAATGTCTTCCAATCAATGGTAATTTGAGATATAGAACATAGATAAGGCTTCCTAGATAAAGTATCAACTACCACATTATTTTTTCCTTTCACATACTCTATATTGAAGTCATAAGCCTGAAGCTTACTCACCCATTTTTGTTGCCTATCATTTAAGTCCTTTTGGTTAAGAAAAAACCTCAAACAAGTGTGATCCATCTTGACCACAAACCTACCACAAACTAAATATTGTTGGAATTAAGCTAATGCATGCATGATAGCCAAGATTTCTTTGCCATAGATGGAAAACGTGTGCTCCAAATCTTTTTAACTTCCGACTCTCAAATGCAATGGGATTACCCTTCTACATCAAAACAACCCCTATTCCTTCTCCTAATGCATCACACTCAAGAACAAATGAAATGGAGAAATCTGGGACAAGAAGTACTCGGCACGAATTCATCACTTCCTTGAGTTTCTTGAATGGAGCTTGGGCTGTTTCAAACCATCTAAATGCACCTTTCTTGGTCAACTCAGTCACTGGAGTAGTATGTTGTGAAAATCCCTTCACAAACCTCTTGTGATAATTGCAAAGTCCCAAGAGACCTCTCAACTACATCAAAGAAGTGGGTGGTGGCCAATCTATGATTGCTTCAATCTTTTCCCAATCCATCTGTACTCCATGTGCATTGATAATGTGTCCCAAATATATAATTTCTATCATTCCAAACTCACACTTTGATTCTTTTGCAAAGAAAGTCTGCTGCTCAAGGATCCCCAATATTGTATCCAAGTGTTGTAGGTGCTCTTCCCAAGTCTTGCTACACACCAATATGTCATTAGAAAACACCAATACAAATTTATTTGGTTGCCCTTTGAAGATACTATTCATACAATGGTAGAATGTAGCTAGCGCATTGGTTAACCCAAAAGTCATAATCAAGAATTCAAAGTGTCCAAAGTGGCATTTGAAAACTGTCTTGTGAACATTCTCATCCCTTACCTTGATTTGGTGATACTCGGACCTCAAGTTTATTTTCGGAAAATACACTGCCCCATGAGTTCATCATTCAACTCATCAATCTTGGGTATTGGGTACTTGTTCTTAATGGTCTTGCCATTTAGTGCACGGTAATCTATACACATTCTCATGGTTCCATCCTTCTTTTTTACCAACACTACTGATGAGGAAAAGGGACTAGAACTTAGACGTATGAATCCCATCTCCAACAACTCCTTAATGGATTTCTCAATCTCCTTGAAAGCTCTCAGGTGATGATACGGGGTAACAATGATAGGCTTTGAGCTTGGCTCAAGCTCTATGATGTGCTCAAATCCTTTATGAAGAGGTATCTATGTGGTAGGTCACTAAACACTGCACCATGCCTATCTAGGACTATCTGTATCTCAATTGGATAAGATCTCTTACCCTAGGGTGTGGAAGTTTCCCTCACATGGCATTGTGCCACCCACTCTACTTCTCCCTTATGAAAGACCCTCTCCATCCTTTTAGCTGAAATCTTTGTAGGAGCACCATTGGCCATAGCACGAAGTAGAACCTCCTCACCATCATGATGGAATTTCAACTTCATGGTTTTGAAATTTTGGGATATTTTTTCAAGGGAATGAAGCCACTATACCCCTAACCCCAAGTTTGTTTCCCCTATACCAATTTCATAGAAATAATTAGACATTTTATGGGAACCTAATGTAATTTCCAATCCTCTAACCCTATTGGTGCATGGTATGGTATTTCCATTTGCTATCGTGACATCAAATCCTTGAAATTCTTTTGTAGGTAACCCCTTTCGTTTAACCAAACTTTTATCAATAAAGTTGTGGGTTCCCACATTGTCAATCAATATCGTCACCTTCTGCCCCTTCAACACTCCACGAACTTTGAATGGATGGTACTGGTGGCACCTAATAGTGTAGCTAAAGTGCTACCAGTAGTCCTCTCCACCTCAGGGAATTCTGCCTCTACCTCTGCCTCTTCCTCCTTTGGTACAACCTCAAGTTCCTTTGTCTCCTCCTCCTCTGTCCTAATCGAGGGTTTTCATTCTCAAATCAGCTTGGGACTCCATACCTGCAAACCCTTGTTGCTCAGCTTTCTTGATTGTAAATAATAAACTTGGATGATGAAAACAAAGATCTTTTCTCTTCTTATGCTTTCCAAATCCACGCCCAAGATTAGGTTTTTCTTTTTTCAACAATAAAAATATTAAATATCTTCTCACTCAAAACCCAAGCCAACTTGCCTTGGCATAATATTTTAATATTTTATGTTTGTCTTAAAAGCGCCCCTTCACTTAAATAATCATAAAGTGACTACAAAATGAATTCTTTTAATAAGTCACTTTATTACTTTATTTAACCCCCAAGTTATAAAGTACTTTATCAAAGTAACTTTATAACATTAAATTAATAAGTCACTTTAATAATAGAATATCGTTAAAGTAAGGTGACTTATTAATTCAATAACTCCTGGCCAAAGTCTAGCAATCATCTCCTAAGAGCCCCATCACCACTACCAACTGTAGGTGTGCTGTCGCATAGCCTAATATTACTTACTATAAATAGCAAGTATCAATGGTGACTCGTGAAAAGTCTTTGAATGGCCAACCGAATACTAGAACAGTAAGCTGAATAAGCCGGAATGAAACATCACATCTACTGAAGAGCCTAAGTCTCCCTAATGGGTTCCCTAAACGTCTTGCTAGCCTACGGGAACTGTAGTCATAGGCTAACCTCAAAACCCCAAACCACTGGCTAGAAAGGGGACATTACATCCTCATAACATAATCACTACTCCTTTTTATTATGTATCGCTGTCTTTTAATTTCTAACTTTAAATGATTATAATTGCTATCTTTTGACTGGGCTTTGTTAACTAATAACATTGCTTCTTTTCACAAAATTGCTGCCTCTAAATGACTTCCAATTGCTTTTTTATTTTTGTTGTATTCATTTCCGTCTCATAAGGAATTCTCAATTTTTTCTTATCTGCTTTTTTTGATTAATATAAGTGCTGTCTTAATGCATATTTGTTGCTCTTCATAATAAATTCTTTTACTTTTGGTAACTGATATTTTAATTTTAATTGTGATTTTTTCAAAATATCTGATTCCTTTCTAGAGTAGCTTTCGTGATCTACCTTCTTCTTCAAACTCCTTTTGCAATCTAGAGTTTGTCGAACCTTATTTCTTCCATTCCACAGTGGTTAATGGTCTTTTCACAAGATCTTTATTTTTACAAACCTTCACCCTTATGCACTTCTGCAATCAATGACATATACTTATCTTTTGCAACGTGTTTATTATTTCACTTGCTACAACTAAGTCTTCATAATGCAATCTCCTTCAATGATAAAGTCGGTGGACTTCTTAATGAATCTTTGTCTATTGTTTGATTGGCTTCATCTAAAATATGTTGCTCTTCATGGGTTTTTATACTTTTGTTCTAGCATATCAATCAATCAACCAGATCATTGTCTAGCAAACGATAACATAAAGCAGATAGGAATTATTCAACCAACTTTGCTTGTTGTCTAGTATTATCCAAGCACTGTTTTAAATCTTTTATAGCACCTTCATTATAATAATATCTCAAATTGACTATCATCAAATACCCAAGGTTTATGTACAAAAATGTCACAACCATTCATTCGTGCTCGACCCCCTACTATTCCTCTGTGCATTTCCTAGCCACTTTTGTGGCTTCAGCAAATGCTAGTGCATGCAAATACTTGTCATCATTATGTGCTTTGTCAAACAAAAACTTTTATGCCCATTTGTCTTTAATCATTGTGATATTAATTTCCCTTGACATCAATGATAACAAGTCTAATTGTCTATATACCCTTGACATCAATGACAACATTTCCAACAGGATATATGCATACTCATTATCTGATTGCACCAATTAATTGACTTGATCAAACTCTTCAGTTCAAATGGTTTGATTGTTGCTGACAAGGGAATGACTTTTTGTTGGAAGGAATTTTCAGCTTATTTACTGCTTTCATCTGAATGAGTTGAAGTTTCAGATGCATGGAAGCTTAGGCTGTTATTATTACAGAGTAAGGGGCTTTGATTTTTTGGGTTTTGTGCCTCTTTTATGTCACAGCGTTCCAGTGGGAAGGGTATTGCTGAACTCTCAGAGGCAACAGGAAATTTGGTATGTTTGCTGCAGTAACAAATTGGAAAGAAGCATCATCTTGTCATCTCTAAATTTTATATCCCTGTGTGCCATCAGTTCTTTAGCTTTTTATAGCATTTACACATTACATTGTTTTCAAATTGAAAAATTTATACTGGCTTGTCAATGATTCTTCTATTTACTAAAAGTTACATTTTTATAATTTATTTACAGTTTGTTTACTTCACTGGTGGAGTAGTTTTTCTGACTCTGCTTATCAATGGATCAACAACGCAATATCTGTTACAATTTCTAGGCATGAATAAAACTTTGGACACCAAGGTATGATTTCATCCTCTTAGTGAACTTGGAACTGGATAATTCTTTCTTGGTCTTTGTTATTCATGATCCATATTTGGTTTCCTGTTGGGGTTCCAAGTTTAGATATAATTTAATGCCCTCACTTTTGTTGTTAAGTCTCAAATTTTGAATGGCTTTTGATCCAAACTGTTTATGTTGAAGTTCAGTTAGATGAGTTGTTTATTCTAGTTTTGGATTGAACCAGATCTTCCTTGTAGCAATGATTTTCGTTACTTGATGTTTCTCTTTCAATTCTTATTGGGATTTCTTGATGTCTGAATTTCAAAGATGGAATGCATGGCATTTTATTACAAGGTTTCAATAAAAAATATAGTAGCGCATCAAATCTCTACTTACAAGAATCATTTTATTATATTCTTCAGTTGTTCAGTATATAGTTTATCTACAGATGGTTTTATTGTAAAAATTCACTTCTTTTTAGTAGATTCTTACTTTCCTATATATTTTTTTCTATAGCTACGCATTCTAGATTACACAAGGTATGAAATGAACAGTAAAGCTTTAGAGGCATTTGGAGAGCTTGTTGAGGATGAGGAACTCGGGCCAGTTGATTGGCCTTCAGTAGCCAAACACATTACTTGCTTAAATGCATTGGAAGAAGGAGAACAACCACATCCACATGATATATCTCCAAATGAAAATGAGATGCATAAAATGCACATGGTAGATACTCAAGTGCGGCTTTTGAATGGTGAGTATACTGTTCTCTTTGTTCTTTTCATTGAGTGTATATATTTTAGGTTTGTTGCCCATGCTTACAAATAAAGAAAAAAGAAATAAATTCAATACTCTGAAATGGCTACAAAAAGGTCTAAGGGATTACTATTTACATCATTTGCTGTGCCATTGTGTGTCAACAGCTGCCTAGGGCACTTATGAATGAAATGTAAAATCTGAAAGGATATGAAGTATAAACAGGGCATAATAGTACAATGAGTAGGGTAGTTACAACATTTAAGATGCACTGAGTTATATGCTCTGTCTGTTGCCTTCTTCTCATAATGTATTGCTGTAAAGTCCCTGCAATATCTAACATTGTGTGCCGTTGGCTCCATTCAAACTATACATAGCCAAGAAGATGCAGCTCTTGTATCAGCAAGAGTTTGTTGTCTTCCCAAAGAAACAGAATCCGTTGTTGCTACCTGGACTAGAAACTGCAATACAAATAATTGTTCAAGGCTTTAAAGTAAGGCTGGACAGGTATCATATGAACTTCAGTGTGCTATATAATTATCAACTTCCATATGTTTATGAACTAGTGTCTGAAAATTCTATTGACGGTGATTAGGTGATGTGAATGTTAAATTATGGCAAAACAGCAGAAATCCCTTGTGAACAACCCAAAATGCAGTTTTTACGATTTAATTCATTCATATAAGAAGGAACTTGGATTTAGAATTTTTTATGTGTATTTGCAGTTCAAATTGTACATTTTTAATGCAATATATAACAAATTGTTGTTAAAAAAAAAAAAAAAAACTTAGTATGTCATTTCCTTTCAGTCTGCTGCCAGGCAAACAATACTCTAGAAAATGCAGTTAATAATAGCATATTACCCAGTAACATAAAACTCTACTATCAACATCTAGGATGCATCAAAACCATTATGATATATACATGTCTAAAGAGTATCACTTTCATATTAGGAGTTTGAACTTTTGATTTTATTTCCATTTAACAGTCAAAGTTCTTTATAAATGAACGTCATGTGTTTTATTTGTTGATAGCAATCTGTGAAGAAACAACTTATCTGTGAAATCCAAGGAATATAAATATGATTTTCTGAGCAAGTGCATGGATTTCCACAAACTAGCCATTTGACAAAATAGACCTAGCTGATGGTATTCTCTTCGTCTATTTGGAATTTTAGGTGTGCAAGCTGCTTATTGGGGAATGCTTGATGAAGGAAGGATAACAAATACTGCTGCCATTCTTCTTATGCAGTCAGTTGATGAAGCCATTGACCTGATATCAACTCATGAGAAACTACTTGACTGGAAAGGATTAAAAACTTATGTCCAGTTCCCAAGCTATTTCAAATACCTGCAAATGAGGTTTCTGCCACAGAAACTAGTGACATATTTTATGGTCCAAAGGTTGGAACTTGCTTGCTACATTGCTGCTGCATTTCTTCGTGCCCATAGGATTGCTAGAAGACAGTTGCATGAATTTATTGGTGAGACAAGTTCATTTTACATATCATTCTTGCTTGAATTCCTAATAACTTCGTTTTAACCTGGATGGAAATATCATGTGAACTCTATTTTGTCTTTACATTAGTCTGACCAAGAATGATTTTAAACATGAGACATGGAAAAACAATTAGTGTCTATCCTTTTGTTCATAATGCATGGAACTATAGCTTGAAATACTTTAACTCTATATTGCTGCTTGCCTTTGTTGCATTTTAAGTGTTTTCTAGCTCATTTGCTGAGAGATATGTTTCTTACATATCTTTCTGATGATACCATCTTCATGCGACCTTGACTTAGCATATCATAGAGGTTCACAAGGAGAAATTTTCATCGACCCTTACATATTTAAAAAGGATTTGAATGATGATATAATTTGGTGGATGTAAGGGGTAGAAAGTAAAAATCCTCAAGGACATTGGATTAAAAGCCTTAAATTGTAGAGGCCAAAGGGTGGCGAATCTATTGGTGATTTAATTTGTCACTTTCATTAAAACACAAAACATAACAGTGGATGAGGAATTTCTCTCTTCAAATTTGCAGAGGAAGCACCTTGATTTAATCTACTCCTAAATAAAAAACAATAAACAAGCTTGCCACTATAAACAGTGCACAATTTGTTCTTCGGAGTTATGTAAAAAAATGAAATAACCATAGTAGCCAAGAGATGCGTCTCCTGACGCCAGGAATGCATCTCGGAGACTAGTTCGCTAATCGAAGACTGGTACCGTCTCTTGAAATGTTTCCAAGTGAGGGGAGACTTCGTAAAAGTTTCCCGGCGTCTCCCGTGGTCTCTTGCTCTCAAATGGCGTCTCCCATCAGAAAACTTGATTTTTTTAACATTAAAAATTAAAATTTTACACTATCGCGCTAGTCAAAGTCGCGATTTCATGTTTGGCATGAAAAACATTAAAAAATTAGGTGTAAAACTTTGGTTAAAACTTAATTTTATTAATTTAAATTTTAGTATTACAGTATTACTATTTACTATTTCAGATTTTCTATATATTATTAATTTTTATATTAAAAAAAAATATGGCGTGTCCAAGTACCCCCGTCTCCTATTTTCAAAAAAATGTCGTAGGTGCCGATCGCACCAAATTTCCTGAGTATGTCATGTCCCCTTCCAGTTGACATCTCTCAGTGAGCATGATTAGCCTATTATGTGACCCTCGTAGGCTGATAGAGTGGATAGAGGGTCTGATTGAGGCTTAGTTTGGTTCCTGTTGACAGAATCATATAGTTTGGCTTTCGTTCGGGGTCGTTCGGACATCATTTGCTTGACTTGCTATTTTTAGTAAGTTAAGTCACTTAGCGGAGCACCCCTGCTATTTTTAGCAGTATGGTCTAATCGTGAGCAAATTCAATCACTTATTCTCCAGCTTCAGACGGTTCGTTAATCAGACGTATTTTGAGGAAGATATTAATATTTAATGGTCAGATTAAATATTAATTATTTTGAAGCTTATATTATAAAGTTATAATATTATTTAATATTATAACTTAAGTGATTTCTAAAGGGGTCGACCAACATTGAAGAGGGGCCACTTTTCAATTATATTTTATAATTAAAAGTGCGTCGAGACTATTGAAAAATTAAAAGTTAAAATTCAACTTTAATTTAAATGATGCCTTTTGAGGAAAAAGTCGACCCTCTTGAGAATATAAGGAATTTGCATTGTGAAGAGCTCATTATGTTGAAAAATCGAATTTTGATCAAGTATCTTTCCAGAGAACGAAGCCAAGGGTTTCAGTTGTCTTCAGGCATTGGAGAACGAGCCATCTTCAGTGTTGCAGTTTAGAGGCTTGTGAAATATCAGCTGATTTATTGCTTTCAGAGAGATAGCTTCATTCAGAGGTTATCACAGAACGTATTCAGAGACTATATCTTCAGGTTTTAGATCCGGAAATCACCAGGCAGTCAGTTATTCAGAGGCGCCTATCTTTGCTTCATTTCTGCATTACATCCAAGGCCGTACGGATTTTCTTGCTGTTGCTGCTAGAGCCGTACTTTGCAGATGCAAGGGCCGTACTTGCAAGTACAGGCCGTACTTCTTCCTCTAGTGCAAAACGCCTTCTTCTTTTGCAGTCTGGCTTCATCAACAGGGGCGCATATGCTTCTAATATCTTCTGCAAACGCTAGCCGGAGGGGAAAGTGGATTTCTATTACAGCCGTACCATTTCATGAGGATCATCAGGCTGCTGCAATACCAGGTTTTCATCAATAAAAGTGTTGTTTTTTCATTTGCATGTTATCAGATCTTTTATGTAATCACTCCAGAAGATCAATAAACAGTCTGGCATTGTTAGATTCAATAGTTTCCATCATTTTTGGCATTGTAATATTTTATTTACATTTTATAAGCAATTTCTTTTCAAAATCGCATTTTACCTCTTTATGCAAAAAACACCAAAAAAACATCAAAACGTTCAAAACAAGCAAAAACAGATGGTTTGAAATCGTGAGAACAGGGTTTCTACAGAGTACCATACCGGTCTTGCAGCAACTATGGAAATAACTAAAGCAAACTTGACCTTATTGTTTTTGATCTCAAATGTTAGAGCACAAGACCTGAAAATCTCCTATTTGACCAATGAATTTTCTCAATATTTGACAGCTAATATGCAAACAATAATATTATCCAATGATTAAAATGGATATCTTCGGAATTGTATCGGCAATTAATTTGGTCTTGAAGAGATATATGACTGTAATGTCCCCTTTGGGGATATTCCCAGTTTTTTCCCTCAAACCACAATTCCAATTAAAATAAGAAATGTAATACATTTAAGAGTATAAACTTACCAATTGAAATGCCCTTTATAAGATAAACCCTGGTTTAGGTCCCGCACACAATATTAGTCACTGGAAATTGACGTTAAATCATAAGCCATGATAGCATCTATTTTTACTAAACATTAGTAGGCATAATGATATCATATAAACATTATTCATATTGAAATCTAATTAAAGAAATAGCCATCCCAAAGTATATTCCTATAATAGTCCTATTAGGAATTTGTTTGAAATGTTTGCAAACCGCAATCTCAAGGTTGGCCGCCCTTGTATTGCGAGAGCATGGAAGGTGGGTTGCCCTTCCATCCCTCAGTTCACCTTGGAGGCTGGCCTTCCTCCTCGATCAAGCCTGGAAGCACAGAAGGATTTCTGGTCCATTCCACCCCCCATCCCATGAGCATGGAAGGTTGGTCGTCCATTCCATCTTTGGGTGCCGTACTTGATAAGATCATGAAGGCTGGTTGTCCTTCATCTCTCGTGAACCTGGAAGGCTGGCCATCCTTCCTATTTGCAATCCATTTCTCCTAAATTCAAAATGGACTATCATATGAATCTATTATTTCATATTTATAAGGAAGCATCTAGATTACTCACAATGATTCGATAATTTCTGCAAGTATCACTATTTTATGAACACATATAAATAAGTCTATAATTCTACTTAGTTCTCAGATTTATCTTTAAATAAAATTGCTGCTAATATTAATTCTTGTTCTGATTTCCAATTCTCTTTCTATTTTCTGCTTGATCCCCTTGGTGCCTTTTCCCAAGGCATTTGTTCTCCCTCTTATATCTTCAACTGAGAAGGGGTCACATCCTTTCATTGGTTATCTTAACGAAGGACATATCCTTTCACAACCAAGCGCTGTCTCTTAAACTCTTTTAATTGTTAATTATATATTTCCTTGTGGAGTCGCTGCATTAAGAACTTTCTTTTATTAATTCCCATCAATCCCTTGTAGAATTGCTACTTAATATCTCTTTGGCTGTGATTATTAGTGATTAGCCTAAATCAAGTTGCAATCATTAGTTCCATAAAGGTTGTGACTTATGGCAGGGGCATGACAATGACTCTTGAAAACAACAATGAATTAGAAGAATAGATGAAAGAAATAAATTATTACAAAATATTCAAAGCTATTTTGTAAATTTGAACACCAATGTCACACAAAGTTAACATACATCTATTAATTGACTTCTTTCTAGCTTGGTTATTGTTGGCGTAACAATTAGCACCTCTGGAATACTAATTGGTATGGACAACTATGCACACTACGCAATGAGTGCTCTTCAAATTAGGAGGGGAAGCTCCCTCGTTGTACAGACAAAATGCTTGAAAAAGTAACCTAAACTAATTCCTATCTTTTTGTCTAAGCTATAAGAGGCACAAGGTTTTCGAGAAACTTCGAACGTTGCAGCTAAGGATTTTCTGGTTTCGCGGATCTTAACTACTAACTCAAAACTAAGTAACTTTAATCTATCCAGTTCTCTCAAGAAAACAAAGCATGAGAGAATGGAGCAGGAATGATTTATACGACAACCTCTAAAACAGGATTTCCAAGGAGGTGACAACACCTATCTGAGGCATAGGTTGAAAGAAAGGTTGTTGGCTATGACATTAAACGATAACCTCTACTTCTGAATTCCCAAGGAGGTGACGGCACCTACCTGGGTGTAGACATGAAATATAGCTTATTAACACAATAACAATGAACGATAAGCTTCAATTCTAAATTCCCAAGGAGGTGACAACACCTATCCAAGGTGTAGATATGAAATAAAGCTCATAAGCACAAACACATAAAACAATGATCATCCGACCAAAGTGAACAGATATAGAATAGCAATATTACAGGCAAATCTGGCTCAACATATATTACTATTGCATGTAAAAGTTATTTACAAATGAGCAAAAGCTCTAATTTATATACATCAAAGGTGTAGGGAACCCTAAAATCCTCTTGAGTCAACTACAATCTTGCAAAGCATGCGAGATTTTATTGCTAAACTCTAATAAAGCAAACTATATAGTTAACTGGAAAGCTACCATCAGTTAACTGGTACAAACTAATCTAACTAGATGATGTGCAAGCATGCACCTCCTTATTGAAAGCATAAAATAACTGATAACTACCATTAATTAACTCCCAACTAAAAGTGCTAACTCCTTTGAGATATCTTCGAGGATAAGATAGGCATGCGTGAACTAAACAAAGAGAACTGAAGATGGGTATCTATTTCTAACTGTTGCTTCTGGTTCTAACCTCGAAAATAACTGCAGGTCCTAACTGACTAATCACTCCAAAGGCATCACGATCCATCATCTCATCTAGGAACTGGTTGACTATATCATCCTCTGGCACTTTGATGCTTTCCACGATGATAACTTGTCTGCTCAACTCTGTGTCACCATCCTTGATCGCCTTTTGATGTTCTCTGATATCGTCAATTGCCTTTTTGAAACTAGCTGTCATCACTGAGATGTGATCCAACTTGGACGCCTCAAGACTTCCCTTAAGATATCACGAACAAGCTTCTGGTACTCAGTTTGCACAGCCTTAAGATCAGCGTAGGTACCATCTTTACGAAGATAATGGCACATGATCCGAGTGACTTTGGCCACTCCATAAATGGAGTGATGATCTTTGTTCCTTCTATAGCTTGACGCTTCTGATGCTTTTCTTGATTCTTCTCAAAGAAAGAGTGTTGCATGATGAAACCGCGAAGCTTGACCATGAACACTTTGATTGTGAGAAATACACGCAAACTTGATGCACATGCAGAATTCCAACGACATCCAACCCTCTAAACTAGCTTTTGAAGGCTATCAACGATATGAGGTATGAAACCATGTGGACTTTGAGCGTCTACGCCTGTCAAATTGTCTGAATCAACCCCGGATGCGCTTGATCTTCATTGTTAGCTATTCTGATGAAAACATGAATTAAGACCGATTTGGTCTTGAATTCAGTCTGCATGAACTACATTTTGAAAAACTCGCCTATTGACTATAAACATGGCTATGTTTTGACAACTTTCAACGGAAAGCCAAAATGTCACTTGGTGAGGCTAAAAATACCCTATCGGAGGGCAATTTTCACCAAAAATTTTGAGACATGGGTTTTGTCCGGAAAATGATTCTAAACAACCCACAACATCAAAATTGTGAAAAAACGCTGTTTAGCTTGACATGCAAAGACTTTTCAGTCGAGAACTACGGGAGTTTTAGAGCTTCCCGGGGCAATTTTCCCGAGAAAATCTGGGACATGGGTTTTGTGCACAACAGAATTCTGAACAAACCCTGATGACTCGATTTTGAAAAAGATGTGTTCTTGGCCCACATGCAAAGAAATCTTTGGAAAAAAGCAGCTTTAGAATGAAAGCTACGGGGCAATTTTCTCAAAAAAATGTAAGATATGGGTTTTGCTGCAGATGTTGAAATATGTGAACTCAGAAGCTCAGATTTTGAATATTTTGCCGTTTTCCTTGACATGCGAAGAAATATGAGATGAGAATAGAGGAAATTGGACAAAAGAGAGAAGTTCAAATTCTACTTCTGAAGAAAATTGCCTATGCTTGACTGAAATTCGTTGACACTTGCATGCAATGAAAATTCTAACTCTAGAAAAATGATCTTTTGAACATGCTGAATTTGATGCTGACAAATCAAACTCAAACTGCCTTCAGATCTTCTATGCTCCAGAAAATTCGCCTCTGCTTGAACCTGGTATGAAGAAATGATGGCAAAATAAGTCTTAAATAAAAATAATTAAGTCTAGAATCGTCGCACCATTGAGAAAAATCATACTTTACTAAAAATATTCTACTTCAGTTGTGATCTGGCTAACTGAACGTTAAATTTACCCTAAAAAGGGTGCCACCTTTGTTATCTTCAGTTGAACTTGCCATGCAAAGCAGTTAACTCAACATGCAAAGCAATAAACTTAACATGCAACTCAGAAACTGAACATGCACTATAGTTATCTCGACATGCAAAACAGTCAACTGAACATGCATTCTAGTTAACTCAACATGCAACCCAGAAATCGTCCCTCTTGAATGCATTAACTCAAAGTCGAATTTTAAATATTAAAATAATATTTAAATTCCTCTCATAGAAGCACACCAGTCATCTTTTAGTTCAAAAAGTCAAACTTTGACTTTAGGCGTTTTTCCAGATTTAGTCATTTTTGATGAAAATTTGGATTTTAAACTCTCGTCAGAGCCTCTGTCCAATCATTGACTCTATTTAATTGGCATCACCAATCCACTGGTTGACAGTTGCGTTGAAGAGCAAGATTATAGCTGACAAAATTACTCCTGGAGACTACAATCCGTAAAACTGAGTTCTGAGGCCTCAAAAATCCAAGCGCCCTTGGCAAAAATGGTGCTTTTGACCCCAAACTTGGCCATTTTTCATCATTTCTCGATCACTAGAAGGTAAGTTGACCCTCTCGTATCTCGTGCTCGGAAAAGTTTCAGGACTGGCAAACTGGTTCACTGTGGAGCTAGCTTTGTTTCGCGAAACAACTCCAAGAAAGAACTTCCTCAGAAAACATCGTCTGGAGGTTGAAAATCAAGGGAGCCTTTTTCAAAATGTGCTCTTTTTCCTCCAGAGAGCCATTTTTTCAATTGGCCAAAATATCACTAAACCTTCGGTTGCAGGTTGCAAAGTCAACTTCTGATCTGACAGAGACATGGAATGAAGAACTAGACATAACACGGACAAGATGAGCATCTGAGATCACCAGAAAAATGACATTGAGGGCTTGAAAAGCTTAGGAGCCTTTTGAAAAATGTGCTTTTTTGCTTTTTCCCTTGACCTTCCGACCAAGATTTAACCTTGAGCTCACCTCTTGGTCTTGGCTTGTCAACAACTCCGATTGGCGTGCTGACGGATGCAACGCGAAGTTGGACTAGGCATGAAACAAACTTCAAAGGTGTCGTTTGATCTGAAACCTCCATCTAGTGCCTCAAAAAGATGGGCGCCTGTGGCTTAGAGGCGCGCTTTTCCTGCCAGTGTTAGCCATTTTCTCGTTCTTCTCGTTACTTACTGATTCTTGTGTAATAGGAGCTAGACACGTCCTGCTGACTGGCTAGATAGCTCGTTGCGAAGCTAACAGGTTTCCAGAGAAATCTTCTTAGAAGTGACAAACCTCAAAAACAAAATCTGGTCCTCCAAAAGCTAGGGAGCCTTTTGAAAAATGTGCTCTTTTGCATTGATGATCTTCAGTTCAACCTCCGTTTTACATGTCCATTTTCTCAACCACTGCTACCGTTTGATAAGTCTCGCAAACTAGCTAACAAATCCATTGCGAAGCTAGGTTGAAGCTGAGAAAATCATCCTGGAGATAGTCAACGCAAAAACTGACATCTAATGCCTTGAATTCTTGGGAGCCCCTGGCCTCCAGGTGCTCTTTTCCTTCCAAACTTAGCCATTTTTCCAACTTGCTGATTCTTCATTCAATCTGCAAATTCGGGCGTTAGACAAATCTTCTGGACTGGCTGGTAGGCTCATCGCGAAGCTGATAGGATTCCGGAGAAGACCTCTTGGAAGTGAAAAACCTTAAAAACATAATCTAGGCCTCCAAAATCAAGGGAGCCTTTTTCAAAAAGTGCTCTTTTGCTCTAGAGTTAGAAATTTTTTGATGATTTTCATCTCGGCGAAAAATCCCCTCCAAGAAGAAGCATCATTTTGCACATAACTCGCCATAGATTCTTCATTTGAGCGTTTTAGGCTTAGATTTCAACATCTGGCAACTGGCCATCTACCATTGACGATCTCAGAACTGCCATTTCTCCATTTGAAAAAGTGAAAACTACCCACCAGACTTAAACTGAGTTTTAACTGATTCTGACTTCACCATTGTGATCGTGAAGCAAAATAAGCCAATCAAAACAATTTTTAGTCAATTCTGACAAGTTTCAAATTTCTAGGGTTTTTGACCTAAAAACAAGGTTTCGGAAACCCTAATTTTCAATTTTTTCAAATTTCACCAATATCTTTGTGACATCAAACTGACTCAAAGTCTATACTTGAATTGCCCAAAAACAAACTTCTGACATCATTTAACAAGGTTTCGACCATTTTAAGCAAAATGCCTTAATGAAGCAAAAAAATTGGTTTGGGTACAACAGTTACAACACTTGAATCTTGATTTGAATGGAAATGTTGGTAGCGTAAGGAAGCTTCAACTTCACATTCATTACATATAAAAAACTTTACACATTAACTTGATTTTGAATTCAAATGACAATCTCTATAGCATAACTCTACTTTCAACTATCATTACAATTCATGTGTAAATGACACATATTTATAGTTTTCTAGCTATAGCTTGAAGCTTCAAAACTAATAAAATAATAAATAATAACTTTAAAACAAAGCTTTAGAGCTATTCAATCTTCATCCCTTCGAAAATAATATTAAATTGCAACTTTAATCTTCAAAAATAATATAAAATTGCAATTTTAACACATTGTTTCCATTTTTGCTTCTCATCTTGGCTGTCCGCAAGAATGAAGTGCCCCTCTATTTTTTTGCTTTAAATTACTTGATTTGATTTCAATCTTGATTCGGGTGACTTGGCAAACTTGGAAATGTTCATATGTTAATGTTTCTGGATTTGAATGAAGATTATGATTTGAATCTGATATTTTCTGTAGTGACAGTCTTATGCTTGAATGATGCCCTCTTTATTGTATGACCTTAATGTGTTAGAGAGGTTCTGCTTGGCATATAATCTTTTCCTTTAACTTTAGTTTTTCCTTCTTGTCTCTACCTAGCATTTGTCATGTCCCTATCTCAAACATAGGACTATTGAAGACCTTTAGCCTATTTGCTTTATTTTTCCCATAGGTTAATGGAATGTTAAAATGGGAAATAACTTAAAAATTAAATTTAAGTTGTCAAGAAATAACTTTACATTATAATCTAAAAAGACAATTTATATTTAATTATTTAAAAATTTTAAGTGTGGCTAAAAGTGATTATTTAAAAGATATTTTAATATTTTATTACTTTGAGGGAAAAATAAAAGAAAAGAATATAAAATAATATTATATTCTCTCAAAAAGTTATTAAAGGAGGTTTTGTCTTACGAAAAAGATTTTTTTTTCTCATTTTATGAATTTCTTCTCCAAAGAATGAACTTGAGTTCTCTTCTTCTATTGCCTAAGGACAAAAACCCTTTTGATAGATGGTTTAAGTATAAACCCTCCTAGCCATTTGAGTAATTCCATCTAGGGATTGGTTGAGTACTAAATGTTTGTAGTTTTCAGTTTGTTGGTTGTGAAGTTCATTGTGCTGAACAGTTGTAGTACTATTTCTTGATGTTTGGTGTGTTCGGTTTTGATTGTGGTTTACAATTTAGAATTTGTGAAGTTTCTTTTTGTTTCAACAAATCTAATTGCCATATTTGAAGGATTATATAATGTTCCTTTTAAATTTTTCTTAGTTTACTTTAAGTATAACAAAACCTAAGTCACAATTATAGCAGCTTGCATGATTAATATAAATGTAAAATCCTTATGATTAGATCTGCTAATAATTAATTCTGTAAATTAGATTTAATACTCAAAAAATAGCTTAGAATGACCGAACTGTCTCTTTTCAGCAATTGGTAAAACAATCCTTTTTCTATAGTGATTTATCTTTAATGGAATGCCTTTGAAATGTCTCTCAATCTGTTGGAATCTGGGATTTTCGTCCACTAACTCAGCAATGAAATTAGGGGGTTTTTTTCCACTAATTTCTAACCTAGAGATATTTCATCCTCATGTTGGTTGAACCACAGTTCATGCTCCTCAAGGAGTGAAAATTAGATATAAAATGTATTCACAATGATGTTTCCTTGACCTTTTTTGATTTCTGTTATATACCTTCTTTATTTAATAGACATAATTGTTCATAATGCCCCTTGAATTTCACTAAAACAAAACTTTAATTTTAATTTTGTTTTGTTATGACTTAATTGCTCCCTTAAGGCAATCACGGGTATCTTAAATATTTTAAGTATTAAGCACTGCATGCTAAGAAACCTTAATTATTTTAGAGGACTTATGTTCTGCCATTGCCCAACATCAACAATGATCTATTAATTAGTGCTCATCCCAATCCCTTAAGACCCATGAAAATAAATGGGCATCAGGCTTACTTTGTGTTTTAATTATTAGGCACGAGCATTACAGATTCATTGTTAGATGAAAATTTGAAGGGATTTGTAGACCAGGATGTAGCTCCACCTGTTGGTTTAACAGTGCTGCCATTAGCGTAACCCAAATCCTCAAAATGAAGATTATCAATGAAACAAGAATCAAATGAGGTGCCCTTCACAAATCTGTGCCCATTTGATCTTGGACCAACATTGTTGTAGCTACTTTCCAAACCAATTCCACATGGCAACAGTTCAATGTTTCTTGGGCAATTCTAGAAACCACTAGAATATCTCTTTCAAATATGCAATCTTCACATCCAACATGTGATTCTGATTTCTCATTTTGTTCATTGAAGAAAACACCTCTTTGTTTCTTGGTGTTGTGTGAGAACTCATTGATATTGTGTAATGTCCCCAATTTTTGCAAGCATCGAGTTAGGATTTAGTCTATTCCTAGCCCTCGTAGGCTAATATGTCTGGTTAGAGGGTCTTGTTGGAGCTTGGCTTGGCTTCGGTTGTCAGAATCTACCAGTTTGGCTTTCGTTCGGGGTCATTCGGACATCATTTGCCTGACTTGCTATTTTTAGTAAGTAAGGTCATTCAGCGGAGCACCCCTGCTATTTTTAGCAGTATGATTTGGTCGTGTGCAAATTCAATCACTTATTCACCAGCTTCAGACGGTTCGTGAATCAGACGTATTTTGAGGGAGATATTAATATTTTAATTGTCAAATTAAATATTAATTATTTGAAGCTTATATTATAAAGTTATAATATTATTTAATATTATAACTTAAGTGATTTATTCAAGGGGTCGACCAACATTGAAGAGGGGCCACTTTTTAATTATAATTTATAATTAAAAGTGCGTTCGAGACTTTGGAAATATTAAAAGTTAAAATTCAATTTTATTTAAATGATGCTTTTTGAGGAAAAAGTCGACCCTCTTGAGAATATAAGTATTTTTCATTGTGAAGAAAGTTCATTATGTTATGAAATCGATTTTTGATCAAGTATTCTTCCAGAGAACGGAGCCAAGGGTTTCAGTTGTCTTTTTGGCATTGGAGAACGAGCCATCTTCAGTGTTGCAGTTTAGAGGCTGTGAAATATCAGCTGATTTATTGCTTATCAGAGAGGTAGCTTCATTCAGAGGTTATCACAGAACTTATTCAGAGATTGCATCTTCAGGGTTTTTGGTTTGGAATTCATCCGGAAGGGTTCTTCATTTCCAGGCGCCATTTTCCAAGATCTGGACACATCTTTCAAGGGTTTTACAATCTGCTGCAAATACCAGGTTTTTACATCAATAATATTGTTGCTTTTTAAGTTGCATGTCATCAGATCTTGCTTGTAATCAGCATGGTAGATCAATAAACCTATTGGTATCAATAGATCAATCAGTTTCCATCATTTGTAGATGTGTGGTATTTTATTTAATTTTTTATATGCAATTTCTTTCAAAATCGCACTTCAATGGTTTATTCAATAAAAACGTTCAAAAATAAGCAAAACAGACAGTTTCAGAAAACAGTGAGAACAGGGGTTTCTACAGTGGTATCGGAGCCTGAATCACCTTACCATCCCTCGTTGGGTTTCAAAAGAGATTTTTCCGGTCTGAGTTATTAAAGAAATATATATTTCTGGACGCCTAGGGTTTGGAGAAATTTTAAAAGTTTTTTTTCGCAGTCAGGATGCATCAACAAATGTCTACAGAATAAAGGTGGTGTTGAGGTGTATTGACGAATTAATTCATTAAGCAACTAGAAAAGACAAGCTTTGTGGAGGGCAACTTAGCAAGAGAAATGAAATAGAGAAGTCGTCAGACATTGTCAGGAAAGAGACAAAAGGAACTACAGACAAAATTATCTGTCGCACTTGGAAATATATTGCAGTTGCTTTATGATATTCATTGAAAAAAAAATAAAAATAAAAAAAAATCGGCCACTAAAGCTAAGGAAATATAAAGGAAAGAGGAAACCGAATAAGACAAGGAGCTGCTCATTCAGCGAATGGGACAAATAAGAGTCTCTCTAAAAAGAGTCAGAAGCAGCTTAGTGGTATTGTCATCTTCAGAAGGAATTAAAAATTATTTAGAGGGGCGTCAGATATTAAAGGGCTTAATTTTAAATCGATTTCTTTGGAGCTGATGTTTTTGTTGGAAAGACGTCTACAGGAGAAGACGTGAGGACAGAAGGTTCAGATAAAACAAATTTTGAAGAAGACAAGTATATCGGGTTTTGTATTGATCAACCTCCCTTCTATCATTCACGGGCCTCACTATCTGACGGAAAAGACAAATACGTAACAGCTCAGCATATTTGATATATTAAATATTACGCCTGAAGACGAAAATTTGGAGACAGAAGCTGACTGAAGATAAATCGTGGATTTAAAGGACACAAATTGATCCATTTTCCTCAGCCGCGGACAAGCTATAAACTCCATCGTCTTTTATTAGAGCTGATAAAATTTGAAGAAATTCACGGGCTTCAGGATAAATAAAATAAAATATAAAAAAAGAAGAATCGTATTTCTTAGACACTGTTAGGAGGAGGGCTTATGCGATCGCACAAGAGGAGGCATGAACAAAGTTCAAATTAAGAAAAAAGGAGTATATACATTGGAGGACGACTTTGGAAAGTCGTGGTCATCTCGTGACTATTGGCGTCGCTTATTGAAGCAAATCTTGGTTGAATATTGTAAAAGTTGGAATTCTCACAGGGAGCTGTCGGGTCCTCTCTGCCTATGTGCTTTCACTTCTTTTAAGCCAAAGTCATTTATCGAATATATTAAGGACCACTCAACTTTGGGAGTACCACTCTGGTGGAGATGTGCTCTACAGGAGTTAGCCGCAGCCTCTAAAGACAATAACAGATTTAATTCTGTATCTGGAGGTTGGATAAAATTCGATGCTGGATTGGAGTCGAGACGTCTTGCATCCAGAAACAGAGGCGCTGCCTGCAGGAGTCAATGTTTGAAGAAGATTCGAAGTTGCATCCTCCACATTTTAGCATATTTCTTCAAGGATCGCTGCCAGCATTCCAGGTTCCTTGCATTTGGAGGTTGCTATTGAACTGTTTGACATAATGTCATCATCCTGTAGCTACAGATTTGCATAAGTTAGACAACTTAGTGTATTGGAGAACCAGCATTAAACATAGCACAGCATCTCTGAATATCAGTAAACATGTATCTTGCACTTAGAAGTCTTGTATGCTCATGAAATCCATTGAAAACATAATAAACAGCCACAATCAGTAAGTTGATTAGAGTGCAGAAAAACTGTTTGACCAAATGTCCAAGCATGATGAAAAATTTAATCCTGAAACAAGCAAAATTATAGAAACCCTCGTTTCCTCATTTACATTATTACTTTGATTGTTTTTCTTGTTTTGCGTTTTTGAAAGGAAATGCTGAATAATTTATATTAAATAATGCAACACCGGAAATGATAAAATCTATTGAAAATGCTGATGCCAGTCTATTTATTAATCTTCTGGAATGATTACAAATAAGATTCGATAACATGCAACTAAAAAGGCAGCGGTATTTTGATGAAAACCTGATTATTGCAGCAAGCTGAAAGAAAACTCTGTGAACGTTCTGTGATAGCTTCTGAATGAAGGTATCCCTCTGAATGCAATAGATCAGCTGATATTTCACAGCCTCTGAACTGCAACACTGAAGATGGCTCGTTCTCCAATGCCTGTAGACAACTGAAACCCTTGGCTTCGTTCTCCGGAAGAAGACTTGATCAAAAATCAATTTCATAACATAATGAGCTCAAATCCCAATGAAACCCTTATATCTCCTCAAGAGTTCGAATTTTCTCAATTAGGTTTCATTTAAATAAATTCGAACTTTTCTTTTTAATTTTCAATAGTTTTCGAAAGCACTTTTAATTATAAAATATAATTAAAAGTGGCCCCTTCAATGATGGGCGACCCCTTCAGCAAAAATCACTTAAGTTATAATATTTAAAATATTATAACTTTATATTATAAACTCAATTAATTAATATTTAATTAATTCAATTAAATAATAATATCTACTCTCATTATTCATCACGATGCCTGGGCGTGGAAACATGTCGGCGAGGAAGTGATTGACAGTAATCCATACTACTAAAATGGCGGGGGTTCCCTGGCGGTAATCATAAAAATAACTTAGGCTAGAAGTGTCCGAACGAGCCCGAACGAAAGCCAACTGATCAAGTACTGACAAATCTGAAACTGAGCCAAGCTCCATCAAGAGACCCTCTAACCATGCATATTAGCCTACGAGGGCTAAAAATAGGCTAAATCCACCGAACTCTGATGCTCGCAAAAAAATGGGGACATTCTGATCGCCCTCACAATTGCTGTCCTCAAGCAATCTCTCTTACAAAGAAACCCAACTCCGGGAAGGCCCAAAAATAAAAACGCAGAGTGTCTCTGCACGCTCACTGGCATCTCTGTAGCATCAACAAAAACACAAGCTGCTTAAGGCTATCCACCGGATCCCAGACACATGGTAGAAATGCATACGTATACATCATCCTCGGTACGCCCTTTGCGCTCTACTGCCTCCAACTTCACCATGTTGTGAGTGGTGAAGTAACACAATGGGACCCATCCAATACTCAGTGCCAAAACTGTCACCACCTGGATCCCAATACAATCTGAATTCACATCCATCTGTCATGCGGAGAAAAGAACTTCTAGAAGCATCTGCTACACTGAATCTCTCCCTGTCCTCTGCTAAACCCTCATGAATGTGATAACTGACCAAGCCATCATGCCAACTGACACCGTAGTCATCCTGTAACCATGTACCCATAAGAAAACCTTGTGACATAGAAGTAGCAAACCCAGTTGGATACATATCGGCATGATGTAAAACTGATAGTTGTTCCTGCAAGTGGTCCCCCGCAAACAGCTGAGTCGGACGCTTGCAGCCGCTAATCCCATCTTCTGAAGATGGTGAATACCCATCCCACAACGGATGGTATAACTTCGGGGCCAATCCACACCGATGCATCATCGAATCCTCCGTGTGTGGACCAAAGGAGAAGTGATAAACACTCCTCACGATGCAATCAAGATAAAATGCTCCCACCTCTGTCAATGGCTGTCCATCATAGTCCTGGGGAAACAAATTAGCATAAGTACAAATCTCCATACTGGATGATGTCCCACATATCTCCTGTGACGACGATGAAGTAGTGACGTGATCTGTCACACAACTCTCGGAAAAATCAACTATCTCATCACAAGAGCTCTCAACCAAAACACTCATCCCAGCTGAATTGACTGCACCAATATCTGTGATAGATGTAACCACATCCTCACTACAACTCGTGGATATAAGATCCTCATCAACTGCCTCTGTATATAACTGTACCGTATCTGCAGCTGGTGGAGACTGTGCCAACCTCAACTCCACGGTCAACTCCTCCAACCGTGACTGTGACTCTTGAAGGGCCAACTGAGCACTCTCCAACGAGTCCATAGTCACCTCAAGCTCATGAGTGAGCTCATCAACCTGCTCCTCCTTCCTCTGCAATGCATCATAACAAATGCAATCCCACTCGAGAAGAAAATCCCTGTTTGCAAGTAGTTTTAAGTAATTTTGTTTCATCATTCCAATTGCTTCTCGAAGTGCATGTATCTCTGCAAGGGAAAAACCACTATCACCGTGCTCATCTGTCAAAGGAGTACTCCAACCATACGTAGCTAACATCTGACGAGCAACATCAAAATGCTCAATGGTTGTGGCAATCATATTGTCATTCACCTTTAGTTGCCCAACCAAATGATGACTCTGTAGCTTATGACCCCCATACAAGTTTTCCGGTTCACAATATGCACTATGATATGAGGCTGATTCGTCATCACTCACTACATGATAAGCAGCATCATGTGTGCTTTCATCCATGCACACCTCAACATCTAAGGTACTGCTGCTATGTACCTCAAAGGATGGCTCAACTGATAAAGTAGAAGCTGCTGATATAACAGTATCTTCACACACTTCCACTCCCGATGTAACTGTATCACCCTCCAACTCACAATCCTAGGATTCCATGTCAACATGTGAACCTTCTAACTTATTTTCTAAAGTCTGATCTGGAAAATCAGACTCACTAGGACATGAATCCTCAACACATAATGCATCACTAGTACTCATTTCTTGAGTCCCTTCATGTGACAACTCAATAGGATTATTCTGCATATGTGAAATCACTGCTGTCTCATGCTCATGCAAAGTTTCATCATCGCTGTCATGAAAATCAAAACTGTTAGGTGTAGCTTCCCTAGGATTAGTTGTATACTGGTCACCAACTGCTGAAAACTCATTGTAGAGGCTTCTTGACACCTCACTTGAAAAGACATCATGTTCAGATTTAGATTCTTCACGATTACTTTGCTGGTTGGTTTTTTTAGGTTCTGAATCCTCATAGGGAGCCCACATTATTCTATGCGCTTTGCCCTTAGGTCTCAAAGGGCAATCATGGTTTAAGTCGTACGGCTTTCCGCAATAAGAACACAACTTCATTTTGTTTTGCGATGTCGGACCTTTGATGATAGGCAGTGAATTGGATCCTTTAGACCGTCCAAGCTCTGAAAGCGCCCGTTCTACACGCAACAACTCGCGATTGAGCTTGTATTGGGATTGTTCAAGTTCTTTGAATACCTGTTTATTTCTGGACAATGTTTTCATGACGCCCATTTTCGCTGCCAAACTGAAAACCCAATCAACTGACTTGATTTCAGCCCTTCACTGTACTGTTCCTTACTGGTTATGATGTAACTTTTATCAGTTTGCTGCCCTGGAGTTCTGTCAAACAGTTTGCGTTTGACCTGCTATCAGCAAGTTTAGTGTTTTCTGATGTGTTCTCCTTGATTTAAATGATGTAACCATGCATGCAGGACTTCTAAACTTGTCAATGGACAGTAATTGCAATTATGATGCATAACAATGCGTTACTACAGTCCCCAACTAACAGATGACTGTAAACTTATGCATTTAATCAGTTCAATAGACAGGGATTATGTCAAACCTTTGCCAATCCCCAAAACTCAGTAATGCTGCAAGACTTCCAAATTGGTTACAATTCACCAAGATTTACAATACTACCATTCCAATTCTCGTAAGTTCAGTACAATGTCAACTTCAGCCATACTGATTATGAATACAGAATTGTTGTCATACTGACAGTGACTCATCCAGCAAATAATAAAATGCAAATTCTAATACAGCTTCCTGAAGACTCAGTGGAAATTATATCAATGAACCTGATATAGCCCAGCTACACGTAGATTGCAAATATGGAGTGTTGAGTCACCAGTAATGTCTCAATTCCCATGAAAAATGAATCAACAGATGTAAATCCAGAATAAAGAACCTGAAACTTCGAAGAATTGTCTCCTCCAGGTAGCGCCAATACACCTTGCTTGTTGTGTGAAGGATCTCAACAGCACCCGACCCACTATGAGGCACTCAAACTGTGTATGAGAAACTTGTTAGACAAGCAACGCCAATACCAAATATGAGGAACTTGTCAACAAATGTGATGAAGATCATGATCAGCCTCCAGATAAAATTATCGGCCCTCTTCTAATACTGACGTTTGGTCTTCTCTGAGGATATTCCAAAGACGTCTTCTCTAGAATGATTCAAGTCAATCCAAAACCAATTACTGATGTAGCCGCACTTTCCTAGACGCCATATGTGATGCTCTCTCGTGGGTGAATGACAAATAATCGGGTTGTTCTCTGGCTACGTCCCAGGTGATGGAAGACACGTCTCAAATCTCCAGTCGTCGGTTATTTTTGACCATTCCGTCACTTTCAAAAAAAAAAAAAAAAAACGATTGCCAAAGTAGAACCCGACAATGATATGCGATGATAATCTCTGCTTTTGCTTTATGAAGCAGCTCCCGATAACTTGCTAATTCTTCTCTTTAATAAAATACGACTCTTCTTTCTCTTTATAAGCTGCTCGACGGAGGGTTGGGATAAAGCCGATACCTCTTTATTGAAAATACGATTCTTCTTTTTTTTTTTTTTAATTTCTCACGAAGCGTGAATTTCTTCAAATTTTATCAGCTCTAATAAAAGGCTTGATGGAGTTTACTTAAGCTTGGCCATTTGAGGAAAAATGGATCA
>VDFB02281800.1:0-89056 GCA_007258455.2 Sequoia sempervirens
ACGTTGTAGATAAATAGGTTGAATATATAGGACATGTATTAATTGTACTCTATGTTAGTCATATAAGAGTTACGGAGGCTATCCGCTTTTGCATAAATACAGTTTCATTCCAAGGGAGA
Organism: Sequoia sempervirens; assembly: GCA_007258455.2. Taxonomy (NCBI): domain Eukaryota; kingdom Viridiplantae; phylum Streptophyta; class Pinopsida; order Cupressales; family Cupressaceae; genus Sequoia; species Sequoia sempervirens. The sequence goes on from VDFB02281800.1 coordinate 120, forward strand.
GTGAATTGGTGATCTCTAATCAAGATTTGGCTTGATAACAGCTATAGGGGAGACGTACCAGTAGCGGAAGTTTATATTCTGATGCTTACATTCTAAAACTTCCATAAATTGCGTTGCATCATAATAAGCACAGCCTCTTCTTAATCCCTATTTTGATTTGCATGTACAAATTTTGCTCTAAGTTTCGTGTTCATTTAAACATACAAGGTTCGTTGCGTATTTGTGGGACTGTTACTGATTTTTATGTGCAGGATTTTGTGTTTATTACTCATTTGGATTTACAAGATTTGTGCCGCCTTTGTTAGATTTGGTACTCATTTGTATGTAGATTGAGATTTGTTTGGGTGGCCAAGATCTTTCCCTATTTACATGAGTGTGCAAACTGATGTGAAACATAAAACATCACTATTAATTTTTTATGGTGGTCTGTGGTGCAGGAAATATAACTTCGCTGGCACTTTTCCTCTCACCTATGTAAGTACTGTACTAACATGTGAACTTTCACTATTGATCAAGGTAACGAGCTTCTATATAAACATAATTGCATTTGGAAATCGCAGGACTACATTCTGGGGGATATACAAGCTCAAGTCTACCCAAGAGTATTCAGGACTTACATATGTCTGTACCTTGTTCAATTGTTGTCTTTGGCTACTTTACGGAGCCCCGTTTGTTAAACCCCACAGCACTTTGCTGCTCACGATCAATGGTGCAGGCTTTGTTTTTGAGATATTTTATCTGCTGTCCTTTCTGGCATTTGCCCCCAAGCAGAACAAGGTAACTCATCATGCCAGTTTAAGATTGTGATTGAGGGTCATTTCGTGGCTACTAGATTCTACTAAGGCCTTGCTAACAGTACCATTGCTTGACTAGATTCCATGCAAGAAGCTAAATCTATAGTTGTCATTTTTCTGACACAGATTCCTTCAATTTATGTTGCAGGTGAAAACAGTGCGGTTAGCCATTGCAATGACGGCTGCTTTTGTCATGGTTGTTACAGTTACCATTTACGCGCTGCACACATACAGTTCAAGACAGTTAGTGGCTGGCAGTTTAGGTGTGATCCTTTCCATCGTCATGTATGCCTCCCCATTATCTGTTGTGGTGAGTTTTGAATCTTATGTTCTTAACCTAGATTGGTATGAGAAATGTACAAAATACCCAAAAAATTAAAAAAATCTTGTCTCTACCCAAAAACAAAAACCCCTAACGTAATGTATTTAGCAGATGAATTCGTCCTTCATGAAATAAGATGAGTTTGTGTTTTTCTTTGCAGGGAGGTGTTATCAGAACCAAGAATGTTAAGTACATGCCATTTTTAGTCTCCCTATTCAGCACCCTAAATGCACTTGTGTGGTCTGCATACTCTATAATGGCCAAGGATATCTTTATAGCAGTAATCTTCTCCCTCTTCCTCACGCCATTTTCAAGTATAGTTTTCATGTAATTTTTTCCAACGACTATGCACATTTTTTCTAATTAAATTATTATTTTCTTTGCAGGTGCCCAATGGCATTGGTTTCCTTTTAGGAATAACTCAGCTCATTATTTACTTCATTTACAGAAGCTCAGAGCCTGTTTTACCTGTATCTACTGAACTTTATAAGCTTCCTGAAGCCGGAAAGATAGATGATGCATTCCATCTGCCTATCCAAATATTGGAGGTGGACACCTCAAATGTTTCCAAAGTGGGCACACTGAATCTTGTTAATGAGGATCAAGTTTGATTTCATTCTCATTGATCAATGATTAACGAGGTCTATACAGTGTACAACCTCCTCAGACAATCAGACACTGTTCAATTGCATGAGAATCGGCATTAGCAGACAAAGGAGGAAGATGGCTATATACTATTTAAAGATGGGCACCTATTGGGGAGGGAAAATATAGAGAGAGTTTATCCCTTGGGGAGCTTGATTGTAAGATTTTATTTCCTATTCTTCAATAATGAACAATTTTCTTTGGCAGTGCAATTCATTAAATTCTTCAAGTTCCATGGTTGTATGATTATGCATTTCTGTATGTACTTTATATCTTGAGATAGAATAGCTTACAGATCAGACTAATCAAACTGAAAAATGTCACATAACTATGCACTATAATAATAACATCACAGTACAACCTCATGTATATAGATAGAAAGAAAATAAACAATTGTAAAGCAGAGAAAGACGGCGACAAAGAAGTCAATGCTGAGTAGATGCTCAAGCCAATGGGCGATGGGTGCATAAGCATCAAAGACATTTTAAGGAATGGAATAATAATAATAAAAGAAATTACAGAAGTAATTAATGAGAATGCATATAAACTTTAACGATGGAGATTCGATTGCATTCGGAATGAAAATGGAGGAACGATGTATTAGATGGAAAATGGACTTGACAAAGTAACCGGTAAATACAAGAGACGTTTATAAAAAGGACATTGATCGCCCACTTCTCTTTTTCCAATGGAGAAAAACAGTAGAAAATCCATTCAATGCGCACAAGTTTCTTTAAAATTTAATATATTCCAAATTAAAGATGCTTCAGTTGAAAAAGGACATAATGTGAGAGATTTGATGGTCTTAAAACATTAAGACTCTCTTGACTTCCTACAAAGATTGTCGGTCATACATAATTAGTATATTATTGAATGACACAGCATCATATCCATTTAACAATAGAAATATAAATAGAACACGGAACAAATGCAAATATGTCAATAAACTATATATAAATATATAGTTGAATAAGAGTACAATATAATATTATAATGAATAGTTATGGAATATTATTTTCTGTGATGTATTTTTTATTATATTATAAAATAATTCTGAATATCTATTCATTATTCTAGATGTACATTTGATTGTATTTATTAATTATTTAATGTTAATCATATTATATCTTAACATAATGACCGTGTACTCTGAGCTCCCTCTTGGTCAATCAGTTTGTCCTTGATTCTTCTTAGACAGTTGTGCATGGAAGAGGAAATGTACTCTTTAAAAAGTCTCTATTGACAATCCTTTGGGAGAAAAGTTGTTGGTTTCAACCTCTGGAGCTTGAACTGTTTCTCTCTGGCCAGTTTGCTGTTTCCCACTGTTTTTGGCTGGTTGCTATGTTTGGCTAGTCTGTTTTGTTGGGCTGTTCTGCCCAGTTGGAAGCTTTATAAAGGATCAGGGTTCTTCCCTACTTATTTAATCAAAAACATAATGTTCATGTCATCTATATATATTCTTAGGCTATCAAATATCAAATATGACATATTGTACTAACTCTATAATTACAATTAACCTATTAAAAACATAAAAACATTATACAAATAATCCACCTCAATTAAATAATACAAATAAATTATTGAATAAATTTGAACATATCAACTTTAATAAGTGTTAATTAAAACTTACATTATTGTTACAGGTATTAAGATACCTGATCACTCTAGATATTCCCAGCTATCGCCTTCACCTTGTGAATGATCTGTAGCTAAAATATCAGCCTGACAAAGTTGACCCTACGAAAAGGATCTGCATTATTAGTTCCTGCCTCGGCTATACTACTGGCTTGATCTTTCTCAGTTTCCAATTACTTCTTACCATCTCAAGCAATCAAATATGATTTGATATCATTCAGTCGTCTCAAATTTCAATTCCTTCAGACTTTTGACGGAAAGGTTGTCTGACAAAAGAACAGGCTGTCACAGCAGAACACCAACTCAAATCAATTTCACCTTCTTTTGTGACAAGAAATGGGACATGTTAATTTCTTTTGTGACAAGAAATGGGCCTTCTTCATAACGAGGTAGCCATTTCTAAATGCATAAATAAATCATTTAAAAACAACACACTACTTTTCATCATCTTCTGTGCCGGTTAATGCTATTTTTTTCTACTAATAAAGCAGTTGCTTCGATTTTTTTTGGAAAGGTGTAATCCATTCTGCTATTAAGCAATAACAAATAATATTTCAATAAGACAAATGAATAAACCATAATCTTTGATAGAGATTTGATAATAATTTTAATCATTTTTTTAGGCAAGGATTTTGAAGAAGATAAAGGGTGTGATTATAAGTTTATTTTGTGGAATGTGTATATTTTATGTATTATTTTTTTTGTTTTATATTTATTTTTGTTGTAATTTTTATTTGTGAATGTATTATTTTAATGTTTGATTTAAAATTTATATTTGATAAATTGATCAAATTTAATTGTAATTTTGTCTTTTAATCTTTTTTTGTTTGTTTAGAATTATTTATGATCTTCATTATTTTTTTGTAATCTTGGACATTATAGCTAGTGTAATTCTTTGGGAGGAGGACAACGTCAAATCTGGGTCAGGGGTAGAGGAGGGACCCTAGTGGAGGAGGATTTACTTTTACCCCTAATAATTCTTTGAGAGGATGATAGTGTCAAATCTAAGCCAAGGGTAGAGGATTGACCCTCCAAGAGTTTAATAGAGTCATGAATCACAAGAGATTTTTCTTAGTAGAGGTCATAGGAGGGGGAAGGATTGCTTGAAAATGGACCAGATAGTAAATCAACCCCTCGTGAAGGGGTAAATTCTCCTCTTTATCCTGGATGACCTTAGTAGATTGCTACAGGGAAGACATTATCCAAATTGTGAAGTTCATTACATTGTAAGGAAATTGATTAAGCATTGGAAATAGATTGGCATGAAAATGCTTAAACCTAACTTCCAGGGTTATATAGCACATTAGAACTTCCTTTATTCTTCTCCACACCATTGGGAGGTCATCTCTATTAAATCCATATGCAATCGGTTGAACTTTTCCTCTTTCTTAAAAAGTCTTTTCACCTCTTTTTGATAATGGCCTTTCGGCTTCCTAGGGAGACAAGTCCCTTTCAATTGAAGGCTGATAAATTCAACAATAAGTTCCATATTAACCAAGTAGTACTCCTTGATAGTATGAGTGCCATCTTTCAAGAATTAGAAAATTCCATGGAAATATTACAATCATGCTCCATCATTCTTTCAACATAACTGGCTAACTTTCCCCTTTGAAGGCTAGTCTAGACGTCCTTATCATTCTTCCAAACCTTGCAAGAGGTTGACTCTTCTTATACAAGGTCATCCCCCATAGCTACATTCACCTAAAATAAAGCAACAGTGGGAATTCTATAGAAACACCCACAAAAATGAACAAGTAGAGGTGGAGGTAACTTATGAAAAAACTAGGTGGGATTAAAAGATTTCCTTAAATGCAGTTTGTGCTAGTTGTCAATTTGAGCTAATGAACTCGATATTAAAGTACTTTTTCATCATTTGATAAAAGCTCTTGCACATACTCAAAGATTAATAAAAGATCATCCCAGATAAAAAATTTGGTGTGAAGGCTCCTATATTTTCAAGTGCATCAACCATTTTATTGTGCACATACCAAAGTTCATTATGACATTTCATGCCAGGAGGATGAGGTCCCCAAGGCACCAATAGGGATTCACCTTCCCATTCATCAACATGAGTATTTCTAGAGTCACCTTTGATTGCTAGGTTGACCACTCTAGCATTTCTTACAATAGGGATCTTGTGATAAGCAGCTGTCACCTTCACAAAATCAGAAGTTTGTAAGCCCAAGTTGACAATGTAGGCCAAAATCAGCTTCTCATGATTGTCCCTAATTATTCCACCCCCACCCACTTGACCTAGGTTCCCTTTCAAAATTAAGATCAAGCCAATCAAAATCAAAGGGGGATTGAATTTTTTTATCTTGTGTAATAATCTTTTTTTCTTAATGTGTTATTTGCAAAGTTGAGTGTTATTAATTATATTTGTACATAAAATATTTATTTTCACAACTCACATAAAATAAAATAATATTTATATATTTTGACAAATAAGACAACCAAAAATATATATCTTGTGAATATTTTTCAAATAATTCAATAAAGATGTAATTGATACTCATTTAACATTGATGTTCAAGATCTCAAACAATAACTTCAAATACCTAACTCACTTACAAAAACATGTCAAAATTTTCATTAAAAAATACCTACTATTTAAAAACATGAAGAAAAAAAATTAGCATACATGACTACTAGTTTTCATCTCCAAGAACATCTACTTCATTAATTTTAACTCCATCACTTAAAGTCTCCAATTTTAAATAAAATCTTAATAAAATTGTTCAAAAAATAAATCGATTGCTCCTTCCACACCATAAGACAAAGTACACTATTACGAGAGACAATTAGGCTAGTCCTTTCGACAATATAATATGAAGTATTGGAACTTATGCCTACCTTATATTTTATCTCCTAGATGGCCCACAATCATGTCTCCTTAAAGGACTTTATAAAGAGGCAACCCACATTATACCACTAAAAATAAAATAATATATAAAAAGAAAAACAATAATTACTACCATCGTGAAAGAAATGTTCATGGTATAGAGGACGCTTGGAATAAAAAGTTACACACGAAACAAGTGAAAGCTAAGAAGAAACTAGTAAACAAAAAGTAATAAAAAATAATTCACTTACCAACAAGAGCTTTAGCCTATTCGATAGTGATTGAAATGTATTTGGTTTTTTTTATTGGTAAGTAGTCATTGCTGCTCTAAGTATGTCAAATAGTTTGTTAGAAGGCTTTGTTTAATGTATATTTGAGTTGGTTTGATAGTAAATTTTTTAAAAAAATTAATATATTTATAAGAATTTGGTTTATATTTTATTGAAAGAGAAGTTATAAGTATAAATTTTGGGAGAGACTGACTTGATTTAAAAGATTATATATATATATATATATATATATATATATATATATATATATATATATATATATATATATATATATATATAAAAGAAATGTATATTTATTATGTTAAGAGGTTGGAATATTTATTGATTTATAATTAGTGTAGATATTTCCTATTTAATTTACGGGTATAAATCATACTCAAATATAATATTGTAATACTTCAATTTGTATACTTATGTCATTTTCTATTTATTTTTATCTTCCTTTTGGTGAAATGTATTTAGTGCAATTATACACACAAGTGGCACATTTTTGTACTATATTTTGGCTCATACCTCAATTCCTATCCATCACTATTTTCTCCCACTAATAGTCATTCCTACACATTTGTCATTTACCTCTCATTTATGAGACTCCATTCACACTTAAATTCATTCACTCTATGTCATTATTGTTTTTCTACTTAGGTTCATTTTTTCCTACTAGAAATCAATCCCATAGTATGTGAGAATGAACTATAAATTTAAAATTTAAATTCCAACTTTCTAAACTCTTTTAGCTACTAATTGTAAGATGATTTGATATATGTTTGTGCAATGTCTTTTTATGTCTTGTATTATAGAATATGTTAAAACATACTCCAATAATAATACACTATGTATATGTAAGTGTATTGTTGCATTCAACTAACACACTTTTTAGTATGGACCTATAAAATACAAGTAATATTATAAAATAAAACATGATTGTGTCCTTAAAGCTCTATTTCTTAGTGTTCTTTAATTTTGTATTATAGACTTTGAAGGTACCTTTATACAACCCATCCTTTATTTATAAATTTTGTACTATTATGTTTGTTTAATTTAATAAAAAAATAGTAAACAATCAAACATAATATATAACTTAAAAAACTCGGACAACCTTAATAACCACAAGTATATAAATGGAAATATGAGCTAAAAAAAAATTGCATATCAATAATTGCAATGAACACAAACCCATTTGATTGTACGGTTAGCATTACTTGCAAATGTGCTTCACATTGGAACTCATAGGTGACTTGTGAAGATATAAAACAATATACATAGCTAACCCCAATCACCTTACATAACGTGACGATATTAAATCTAGGGTTTACAGGCACGTTTTGAACAAAATTTACAAAATCTAAGGTTTGGGAGCAAAACAAAAGTTACCAACCTTTTTCTCCTTGAAAGAAATATAGCTATGATTGAATGGTGCCCTTGAACAGTAGCATAGAATCAGACACGCAAGCAAAATAAAAGAAAATGCACGCAATTAGGAACATAAAGAAAAAGGGTATTAAGCCAAAATGGGTGAAAGCTCAACAGAAGAAAGTTGGTCATGTTGGCCACCTTTGGTTTTGTTGGGACAATGGAGGCTTCTTGGGAAAGAAGAAGAACGATATTGGCTAAAACTTTACAGCTTAGACATACAAAACTGACCATGGTGGAAATTTTTGGGACGTGTTTGCGTGATTAAAAGTAGTTTAACTGCGATTTGTTCACTTGTCTGAATAAATATGCAAATTGGGGTGGCAGATCCTGTTTTTGTAAGAAACACTGTTAGTGACAAGGAATCTACGTGTATTTGAGTGAATGATCTGATGGGGAAGTAAATATGGTACTTGTAATAAAACTTGTAAATATGACATACATAAATGTAGATATTTTGTATTTCTCTCAATCATTCAAGAGTGATCTGTATCCCATACTCTTTATCTACTATAGAATATGGCCCTTTTAACATACAAGTGGTGTACTGTTATTGTACAGTCCTTCCAGGGAATCTGTACTTGTTGGCAACGAATCCTTGAAATATTGTGAATTACTTATCTTAGTGTACTGCATTTTGCTATATACAACTACAGAAAAGGACTCACAGAGATGATAACCTTACCAGGACTTAGGAAAAAAGGCATGCCCATATCCCAAGTTGACCATAAGGATTGTATTGAGCTGGTTTCCAATATATCTGATGTGTAAAGTAAAACGCAAATTGTTCACTAGTGCTGTGCCGGTCAAGAAGTTAAAATACTAGTAAATCATTCCTATATTTCACTGTATATGATGATATCAAGTTGGTTTGTGCAGGGTGAAGGCCTATAAAAGGGCCTTAAACTCTTCGTGCTCTTCACAGATTCATCTTCCTTATGTGCTTATTTCAATTTGCATTAAGTACTGCAAAAACAGTTTCTTGTTTTGTTCAATGGCCTTTCCTATGCAACTCGTGGCGGGAATCATTGGTATGCCATCTAGATCATACTGCTTTACGAAATATAAATATAATCTGGATCGTCTAGATTTCTGATCATTTTACTGTGCTAATTCGAATTCAAGATATAGGGCTATTTAAGGCAACAATAGAACTTTTAACTTTTTTTGGCTGGTCTTAGAATGAAGTATGTTGCCGATAGATAGATTGAATATATAGGACATATAATCTTTGTACTCTATGTTGGTCAGAGAAGAGTTACTGAGGCTATTGGATTTGGCATATGTACAGTTTCATTCTCAAGGGAGAGTGAATTGCTGATTTCTAATCAAGATTTTGCTTCATATAGCTAGACACATGTTTCTATTCTGATCTTTATTCCATAAATTGCGTTGTATCATAACAAGCGTACACTCCTTTTAATCCCCATTTTTATTCGCATGTACAATTTTTTCTATAAATTTCATGGTCATTTGTATGTGCAGGTTTTAGTGTGTATTAATGGATTTTATTACTAATTTGGATTTAAAAGATTTGTGCCGTCTTTGTTGGATTAGGTACTCATTTCTATGTAGATTGATATTTCTTTGGGTGGCCAAGAACATTGGCTTAAGTTGGAGTTACATGAGAGTGCAAACTGATGTGAAACAGAAAACATCATAATTAATTTTTCGTTGTGGTCTGTGATGCAGGAAATATAACTTCACTGGCACTCTTTCTCTCACCTATGTAAGTACCGCACTAACATGTGAACTTTCACTATTGGTCGAGGTAACGAGTTTGTATATAAATATAAATGGATTTGGAAATCGCAGGACAACATTCTGGAGGATATACAAGCTTAAGTCTACCCAAGAGTATTCGGGACTTCCATATGTGTGTACCTTATTCAACTGTTGTCTTTGGCTACTTTACGGAGCCCCATTTGTTAAACCCAATAGCACTTTGCTGCTCACGATCAATGGTGCAGGCTTTGTTTTGGAGATATTTTATCTGCTCTCCTTTCTGACATTTGCTCCCAAGCAGAAGAAGGTAACTCATTATGCCAGCTATAGGTTTGTAATTGAAAGCCATTTGGTGGCTACTAGATTATATAAGCCTTATAAACAGTGTCAATGCTTGACTAGATTCGGTGCAAGAAGCTAAATATATAATTGTAATTTTTCTCACACGGATTCCTTCAATATATCTTGCAGGTGAAAACAGTGCGGTTAACCATTGCAATGACGGTTGCTTTTGTCATGGTGGTTGCAGTTACGATATATGCGCTGCACACATACAGTGCGAGACAGTTAGTGGCTGGCACTTTAGGTGTGATCCTTTCCATCGTTATTTATGCCTCCCCATTATCTGTTGTGGTGAGTTTTGAATCTTATGCTCTTAGATCTCTATGAGAACTGTACAAAAGAGAAAAAAAAACATTGATCTCTACCCAAAAATAATAAAAAAAATCTAAAATATAATCTCTACCCGAATATTAAAAATTAAAAAAAAAACTTGTCTCTATCAAAGACAAAAAAAATCCCTCAAATAATGTAATTAGATGTTTTCGTCCTTCCTGAATGTTGATGAGTTTGTGTTTTTCTTGGCAGGGAGATGTTATCAGAACCAAGAGTGTTAAGTACATGCCATTTTTAGTCTCCCTATTCAGCACCCTAAATGCCCTTGTCTGGTCTGCATACTCTGTAATGGCCAGGGATATCTTTATAGCTGTAAGCTTCTCTCTTTTCCTAGTGCCATGTTCAAGTATAGTTTTCAAGTAATTCTTGACAAGGACTATGCACTTGTTTTGTGATTAAATTATTTCTTTCTTGCAGGTACCCAATGGCATTGGTTTCCTTTTAGGAATAACTCAGCTCGTTGTTTACTTCATTTACAGAAGCTCAGAACCTGTTTTACCTGTATCTACTGAAATTCATAAACTTCCTGAAACGAAAAAGATAGATGATGCACTTGATCTACCTATCCATATAGTGGAGGTAGACGCCTCAAATGTTGTCAAAGTGGAAGCAGAGAAACTTGTTATTACTGATCAAGTTTGATTCATTCTCATTAATAAATAATTAATGTATATAGAGGGTGCAACCTCCTCAAAGAGTCAGGCTCTGTTCAATTGCTTGAGAATCAGCATTAGCAGATGAAGAGGAGGGAGGTGGCTATCTACTAATCAAACGAACTTATCGGAGAGGGAAAATATAGAGAGAGTTTACCCCTTGGGGGGCTTGATTGTGAACTTTTAATATCTATATTTCATTAATGAGCTATTTCCTTGACAGTCACGTTCCACGTTCTATGGTTGTATTAATATACAATTCTGTGTATCTTGAGATAGGAGAGTTTACAGATGAGACTAATCAAACTGTACCATTGTCTTATAACTACGCACTATAATAATATCATCACAGTACAACCTCATGTCTTTAGATACAAAGAAAATAAACAATTGTAAAGCAGAGCAAGAAGACCACAACGAAGTCAATGCTGACTAGACGCTCTAGCTAATGGGCGATGGGTGCATTAAGTACCAAACATATCTAAAGGAATAGGGACAGCATTAATAATAATAAAGTACAGAAGGCATATAAACTTTAACGGAGATTGGATTGCATTCAATGTAAAAATGGAGGAATAATGTATTAGTTGGAAAAACAAGGTAACCAGGTAGATACAAAAGTACTATGAGTAATTTTTTCAATCACAGAAAAGAGACACTGGCAACTCACTTCTATTCTTCCACACGAAAGTAGAGGTTATCTTCTTATGAACCAAAACAATGGAGAAATTCAACAGAAAATCCCTTCGACGAGCACAGAGGTCTCATAAATAATTCAGACATGCCAAAGTAAATATTAATTTACATTGAAAGGACGCTTCAGTTGAAATATGTCAGAGATATGATGGTTCTGTAACATAAGATTTTCTTGAATTTCTACAAAGATTGTTGGTCACATTTTTGAAGATGGAGCCATACCTCATGGATGTGCTATATCAAACTGGCAAATATGCCAATAAAACATATAAATGTATAGTTGAATATGATTCTAAGATAACATCATAATGATAATTGTTTTTGATTAAGGAAAAAACAGATTTTGAAGGGCTCCAAAACCCTTTACAAACAAAAAATAATGCTGCAAAAAAGACAGCCTGCAGCCAGCCAAAAAAAAGCCAGCCCCCAAACAAAGCCTATCAAGATTTACAATTAGAACTTTTCTTGTGGGAGTGAGGAGTCATGTCGAAAGAAGGCCTAGAGAATTTTGCTTTCTTGCCGCTGCCATATGCTGCCAACACTTTTCTTGTTATGAAACATTGTTCTCTGTTATAATATTTCTTTTATAATATATAATAGTTTAATATTTTAGATGTTCATTTGATTATATTATTAATTAATTAATATTTAAAATCATATTATATTTTTTAACACAATGATTATGTCATGGAACATATTTTTATATTTTCATGTACAAAATGTCACATGTCACATTATAATATATTCAAGATTGTAATTAACTTATTCAAAATTTGAAAAAATCAATACCATAAAAAAATTAGTAAAATTTAACTATTTGTCATGTCATACAATACAAACTCAATCATAAAATTAAAAAATAATGAAATTTCTTTCATAATTAAAAGAATTAAACTTGTTATTAAACATGAATAATTTACCTCAATCAATACACAATAAACTATTCAACAAATTTGGGATAGGCCCTAGTTCTATTGACTAAAGCATTTTGTTGCAGAGAAGAGGTCACAAGGTCCACTCTCCCCTCCTTTCCATGGTATCAGATGATGTGTCATGCCAGCATCACCAAACACATGAAAAAAATTTACTAGACATACTACAGTTTATAAGAAAGATTTTCCAATTCTTCCATAAATTTAAACACTAAGAACACCACAAATTTTTTTTTACCAAACAATACAACAACAGTTTATAAAAAGGATTATCCAATTCTTACATAAATTTGAACACCAACATAAATGTATTATTATGGATTTTCTAAAATATTAGCATCACAAATTTGACCCCACCAAAAGATCTGTATTATTAATACCGGCCACGGCTGTACCGTTAGTATTAGTTCGATCTTTCTCGGTTTTCAATTGTTTCTTACCATCACAAGCAATCAGATACTTTTTGAAATCATTCAGTCGTCTCGAATTTCAATTCGTTCATGCTTACAAGGTGATGATACTGTTTTAATGGATGATGATATGACAAAAGAACAGGCTGTCACACAGCTACGTGCCTTGGGACATGCCAATTTCTTTTGTGACAAGAAATAAGCCTTGTTCACAACGAGGTAGGTATTTCAAACGTATAAATCATCGCAATCAGTTCAGAAACAAGATCTTAGTTTTCCTCATCTTCGTGCCGGTTTATGCTAATTTCTTTCTGCTAATAACTAAGCAATAACAAGTAAAATTCCAGTAAGACAAACGAACAACCATCATCATTGATAGATAATTGATTATAATTCATTCTTTTTTTAAGGAAAGTATTTTGAAGAAGATAAGGGCATGATTATACCTTTTTTCTTTGAAATTTGTATATTCTGTTTTTTGTTTAGTGGTTATGTTTGTTATATATTTTATTGATAAATGTGATATTTTAATGTTTAATTTGATAGTTATATTTTATAAATTGATCAAATTAAATTGTAATTTTATTTTCTATATATATTTTTTTAATGATTTAGAATTATTTATTATCTTAATTTTTTTTCATCCTAGAGTTAGTGTAATACTACACACTTTGACTATCTAACATCTTTTCAATTTTCATGTTTGTCAAAACTCTCAAATGTGTTTGATATTAGTTGGATAAAACAAAAAACTTTCAAACCCTAAGACATCATTAAAACATCTCATAACATCATCATGAAGAGAATTATTCACAAATTTTTAGAGTATTCAAAACTAGTTAAGTAGTTTTTCAAATTAGGGGCACATCTGCATCCAACACCTTTCATTTCACCTTTTGATCATATTTCAATTGATCATTGCAAAAACATACACAAGAGGTTTTACCAAGGAACAAGATGTTGGAATGTTAACCCTAACTACTTCCGTCACCTCCAGCCGCTGCCCGCGATATCGCAATAAAAAAAATATCCATTGCGATACCACGGGAGACCCTGTAGCAATTTTATTAAAAATTTAATATTTAAGTTTTTATATTGATGTAAAGGACGTTTTATTAAATGCATTTTAAGGGAAAAAAGTTAGTTAGGTAATTTGTAATAAATTTTTGTTAGGCCCTCTCTTCCGTGAAAAACATTCACGTGACTTTTACCTATTCATATATTTGTATATGTAATTTACTTTTAATAATTAATGTGAATGTGAGCATACAGAAAATTAATGAGCAGCAGCTCCATGTCAAAGAAATTAATATTTTTTAAGTTTTATTTTTACTGTGAGAATTCCTCTGCCTCTGTCCTTCACTTGGTATCAGAGCTAGTTCGATTATCAGAGCCAATTTTTATCAAAGCAGATTATCTGGGTAGATTTCAAAAATGTTAGCAAGCACAAGCTTGACAAACCCACAAATTCCACAGTTTAATGGGAAGAATTATGAGTACTGGTCAATTACCATGAAAGCATTATTTAGCTCACCAGATATATGGGATTTAGTTGAGAATGGATTTTCAGAGCCAGCAGATGCAATAGCATACAATGCTTTAACACAAGCAGAGAAAGATTTATTAAAAGATACAAGGAAGAAAGACTCAAAGGCTTTGTTTTATCTGTTTCACGCTGTACATGAGAGCATTTTTCCAAGGATTTCAGCAGCAACAAAGTCCAAACAAGCATGGGACATACTTCAAACAACCTATCAAGGCATGGAAAAAGTTAAAATAGCAAAGCTACAAATGCTGAGAAGAGATTTTGAAACAATATGTATGAAGGACAATGAATCTGTAGATTCATTCTACACCCAAGTCATTGGGGTGGTTAATCAAATTAGGTCTCATTGAGAGAATTTAGAAGATACCAGAGTTGTTGAAAAGATTTTAAGGAGTTTTCCCACAAAATTTCTACTAGTTGTAGTTGCTATAGAGGAGACAAAGAATCTCTCACAATTCTCAGTTGATGAGCTATATGCATCTCTAATTTCTCATGAACACAGGTTGAAAGGTCAGCAAATAGATCACTGGAGCATGCTTTCAAAACTCAAGCTTCAGTCAGTCAAGGAAGAGGCAGAGGTAGATCAAGAGGAAGAGGAAGAAACTCTTACAGAGGTGAAAGATATAGTTTATCAAATTCAAGTGGAAGAGGCAGCAATTATGGCTCAAGCCAAAACCCAACACAGAATCAGTCACAAAATCAAAGGTATGATAAATCTCAAGTCCAATGTCACTACTGTAAAAAATACGGGCATTATATGAATGAGTGTAGAAAGAAGCAGTATGATAATAATAGACAAAATGGAAATTTTTCAAGAGAAGGTCAAAATCAGAATTCAGATAAGAGCACAATATTTTTAGCTTGTAATGTTGCTCAAACAAATGAAAAAGATGTATGGTTCTTAGATTCAGGTTGTAGCAATCATATGACAGGGAATCTAGAAATGTTTTCAAGTTTAGATGAGAATGTAAAGTCTAATGTTACATTGGGTAATGACAACAAAGTGTTAGTCAAGGGAAAAGGAGATGTCAATATTCTAACTAAACAAGGGGAGAAAAAGTATATTTTAGATATGTATTTTGTTCCTGGTCTGAAACATAACTTAATGAGTGTAGGGCAACTGGTTCAAAAAGGGTATAGTTTAACTTTCAAGAATGGTTTGTGCACAATTTTAGATAAATACCCAAGCAACCAACTTATTGCAAAAGTTAGAATGACAAACAACAGAATGTTTCCCTTAAAGATAAGGCCATATTTGAATATAAATTATGCTCAAGCACAACACTTAATGAATTCATAAGTAGGTAGAGAAGAAACTACAGTAGTAGTGCATAAAATATTTCAAACTAAGATAAAAGATGAAAACTGGTTATGACATCTGAGATTTGGGCATCTCAACTTTGAAGGTTTAAATTTACTTTATAGGAAACGCATGGTCAAGGGACTACCTTTAATAGAAAAACTAGAAAGGGTATGTGAAGGGTGCATTTTAGGAAAACAACATAGAGAATCATTTCCAGCAGGAAAGTTAACTAGAGCAAAAGCCCCTTTGAAAATTATACATTCAGATTTGTGTGGACCTATGCAAACACCTTCAATAGGTGGTAGTTTTTATTTTCTGACATTCATTGATGATTATTCAAGAAAAACATGGGTCTATTTTCTAAAGCAGAAAAATGAAGTGTTTGATCTGTTTCGTCAGTTCAAGAATTTGGTTGAAAAACAAAGTGGTTATTATATCAAAGTGTTGAAAACAGATAGAGGTGGTGAATATATTTCAAGAGAATTTTTTAATTTTTGTAAAGATCATGGAATTCACAAGCAGTTCACAACTAGATACACACCTTAGCAAAATGGAGTAGCTGAAAGGAAAAACAGAACAATCATGGAAATGGCTAGAAGCATGTTGAAAGCCAAACATTTGTCAAATGAATATTGGGTAGAAGCAATATCTTGTGCAACCTATATAATGAATAGGTGTCCAACAAAAAGTGTCATGAATATGGTACCTGAAGAAGCATGGATAGGAAGAAAACATAGTGTTACTCACAAGAGAGTATTTAGATGTGTAGCATATGCACATGTGCCTGATGAATTGAAAAGGAAGCTAGATAACAAAGGAGAAAAATGTATATTTGTTGGATACAGTGAAGAATCCAAAGCTTATAAGCTCTATAATCCAACAACAAAGAAAGTTATAATCAACAGAGATGTACAATTTGTAGAAGATGAAGCATGGGATGGAAGCATAGAGAAGACAGTCAATATTTCAGCTAGTATACCTCAAGAGGAGAATGAAGTTTCAGCATCAACAAATATTCTAGCTATTGTGACTCCTACCACTCACATTCAAGCTCAGCAAAGTAGTCCACAAGTGACACCAACATCGACTGTAAGAACAACCTCAACCATTCAAGGAAGCAGTCCAACAAAAGGACAACAAACACCATCTACAGCAGGACCATCGGGTCCACATTCCACAAGTTCAAGTGATATGTCAAATCTTACATTGGCAAGTCTGAGAAGATAGAAAATCAGAAGCATAAGAGATATATATGAGCAAAATGAAGGTGAGAATAATTTAGATCAGATTTCTCTTTCTGAATTCTATTCTCAAATAGAAGATCCAGTTCATTTTGAAGATGCAGTCAAAGATGATAAATGGGTAAGTGCTATGGATGAAGAAATTGAAGCAATTGAAAAGAATCAGACATGGGATCTAGTCAGTCTTCCAAAAGACAAAGATGTCATTGGAGTGAAATGGGTTTATAAAACCAAATTGAATGAAAAATATGAAGTTCAGAAGCTTAAAGCAAGATTGGTTGTAAAGGGCTATTCACAACAGCCTAGAATTGATTACAATGAGACATTTGCAACTGTAGCACGATTGGATACTATAAGGATGATTTTAGCATTAGCAGCTCAGAATAAGTGGTTTGTATCTCAAATGGATGTAAAGTCGGCTTTTTTAAATGGTTATTTAGAAGAAGAAGTTTATGTGGAACAGCCACCTGGGTATGAAATTCTGGGTCAAAAAGACAAAGTTTATAAATTGAAGAAGGCACTGTATGGATTGAAGCAAGCCCCAAGAGCTTGGTACAGTAGAATAGACAGTTATCTTTTGCTAAATGGATTTAATAGATGTAGCAGTGAGCCCACACTGTATACAAAAATGACTGAAGAAAGTGAAATACTGATAGTATGCTTATATGTTGATGATTTAATCTTCACTGGCAATTTGTCAATTGATCTGTTCAAGGCAGACATGAAGAAAGAATTTGAAATGACAGACTTAGGTCTGATGAAGTATTTTTTGGGCATTGAAGTGAATCAAAATGAAAATGGTATTTTTATTTCACAGTCAAAATATGCAAATGACATTTTGAAAAGGTTTAATATGATGAAGTGCAAACCTGCACCAACACCTACTGTGACAGGTCTAAAACTAAGCAAGGATGATAGAGGGTGTAATGTTGATCCAACTTTGTTTAAGAGGCTTGTTGGAAGTCTCATGTATCTCATAGCCACAAGGCCAGACATTATGCATGGAGTAAGTTTGATTTCTAGGTTTATGAAAACACCAAAAGACACCCATTGGAAAGCTGGGAAGAGAATTTTAAGGTATGCAAGTGGAACAAGAAATTTTGGCATCAAATATTCAAGTTCAGATGACTTCAAACTCATAGGATACATAGACAGTGACTGTGCTGGCAGCATTGATGATAGAAAAAGCACGTCTAGTTATGTATTTAATTTTGGGACAGGGGTTGTCTCATGGTCTTCAAAGAAGCAGCCAATAGTCTATCTTTCATTAGCTAAAGCAGAATATGTGGCAACCACAAGTGCAGCATGTCAAGCAGTCTGGATGAGAAGAATTTTGAAAGAATTGCAAAATGAACAATTGGAGGCAACAAAAATTTACTGTGATAACAATTCAGCCATAGCTCTCTAAAAAAATCTAGTCTTTCATAAGAGAAGCAAGCATATGGATACCAGGTATCACTTTATCAGGGAATTAATTAACAATGGTGACATATTTTTAGAGTTTTGCAGATCAGAAGAGAAAAATGCAAATATTTTCACAAAGGCACTGGGAAGAGATAATTTTATTTTTCAAAGAAACAGATTGGGCATGGTGGACTATGCAATTATGTTTAAGGGGGAGTGTTGGAAGAGATAATTTTATTTTTCAAAGAAATAGATTGGGCATGGTGGACTGTGCAATTATCTTTAACCGCTGCCCGTGATATCGCAATCTGTGATATCGCAATATGGGTTTTACCCATTGCGATACTGCGGGGAACCTTCTCCAAGCCGCCTCTGCCAGTAGATATTTCAGGATATGAAAAATTTAATATTTAAGTTTTTATATTGATGTAAAGGACATTTTATTAAATGCGTTTTGATGGGAAAAAGTTAGTTAGGTAATTTGTAATAAATTTTTGTTGGGCCCTCTCTTCCGTGAAAAACATTCACGTGACTTTTACCTATTCATATATTTGTATATGTAATTTACTTTTAATAATTAATGTGAATGAGCAACTCTATGTCAAAGAGAAAAATTAGTAAAATTCTACACCCTAACATAGAAAATTCATTAAACATGTTCATACATATCATTTTGACACTCAATGTAAGTTTAAGAGAAAAAAGGAGAAAAATTAAGATGAAAGCTCTCTTTAACAATGGGTTTTGCTTCTATGCTATATGCTAACCATAAAATAACATTCCAAACAGATTTAAACAAGAACTTATTATAATTTTTTGCAAATCTACACTAAATTGTTCCTAAACTCTTGACAAGTACTAATCACTACATAGCACATTTGATATATTAAAAAAAAATATATAATATTTTTTAGGATTGATCTAGGTGAAAGGTATGATGTAACAATATTTAAAAAATAAATAGATATTGGAAGATATTTAGGGATTGATGAATACATAGAAGAAATGAAGAGGGATTGAGTAAATTAGAGAAAAAAGTTTAAAAATAACATATGATAAAGCCATAGTTATAGGACAAGATCACAATCAAGCATTTGTCTTTCCATAGTAAGAAATAAATATTCTCTTTTATTAGTGAGTTACTAATCTAGCATCCACTATTTTTTATACTACAAAACACTAAAATCAAATCTATATTAATCTAAGAGACATCTTCATTTACTAAGTGTGCTTGTACACTTGTTTTATAATTATATTTCCATAAGTTTTAAATATTTTTTATTAATGTGCATTGAAATATGTTTTCAAATTAAGGAAAATAAAAATAATTAAATATTTTTATATATAACATATTTTTGAAAATAGAAAATTTCCTTATTTCACCTAAAGAAATATTAAATATTGAAATAAAATTAAATATTTATTTTTTTATATGAATTTCTCACTCATGTTTAGGTATTTGAATCAAATTTATAAGAAAAAGACAATCAAATCTATCATTTTAATTACCATTTACAAAAAAATAAATACATTGCAATGATAAAAACTAGCAATTATATAACATTTTTTTTATTAGAATAAGATGAATAAGGTTAACAAATTAAATTTATAAAACAATAATAGAAACATGAACCTCCTCTTTTTATTTCTACTTTATTGTTTTTCAATATGATTTATTTTTATATTATTTAGGATAAAATTTAGAAGTTTAAATTTAAATTGTAACTTTGGGTGATCCCACAATACTGGTTTACAATTTTTGGCCAGACATTGAAATAATTTTATCTTCACTTTCAGGCACCTATAGCAGCTAAACCGTGAGGAATGTGAAGATGTTGCGAACTAGTGATTTGTGATTTGTAACTCTGATAATCTCCTATTTTTACACATGTGCAAAACAAGAGCTTGATTTATGGTGAAAAACCTATGTTTAATAAAACTAAAAAAACAAATACAAAATAAAACCAAAACATATTAAAATTATAGTCATTAGATAGTTCATTCTGAGGACTACCCGATTCTAGTTGAGTTTCTGAAGTCCCCTCCATTTTCATCCTCAATTCGAGCTTCAAAACGAAAAACTTCTAATTTTCTTAGTGCCAGAGAGTAGAAAAGTGGCAAAAGGAGGGTTCGCTCGAACCAGAGGGGGTTCTAGTGAACCTCCAGGGGTTCTAGTGAACCAGGGTTCACTCGAACCCCCTTTCAAAAAGGGGTTTTCGTTGTGTTTTTTGGTAGGATGGTGGGAACTTGCATTGAATGGGTTCACTCAAACTGATGTTCTAGCGAACCCTCTTTTGGTTTGAACCTATTAGTTCGCTCAAACCCCAAAAATGAATTTTTTTGGCATGGGGTCATTCTTTTCAACTTTTCCTTTCTCACTCCAATTGTAAACCACTTTTGTGGGTTCACCCCTTCCTATTCATATTTATGAGCTAACTTAACATATGTTTTGTTGCACATGTTGTTGTGTATAGATATTTGAAGACATTTAATGAATCATTCATGATTTCAATTTTGTTGTTTATGGATTTAGATTTTGTGTGATATTTTTGTAACAACATGTTAGATCATACTATATGATCCTTCATCAAATGATAGAGAGGTCAAGGAAACGTATAATGGTTAGTTGCAAACCCAATTTTCTAAAAAGGAAGAAAGGTGAGAGGATATGGTTAGAGAGAGGGGCAAGAAATTGTATAATGTCTAGTTGCAAACCCAATTTTCTAAAAAGGAAGAAAGGTGAGAGGATGTGGTTAGAGAGAGGGGAAATAGACACAAAAATTGAGGAGAAAGAAAGAGATGCCTAAAAATTTAATTAATTTTTTTAAAAAATAATTACATAATGAGAAGGGATAAATAAGAATGGAAATAAATTAATGAGTGAGATGAATATTTTAAAATAAATTTGATTGAGAATTTGAGAATTAAAGGCTAATATCAAAATGAAAATAAAAATAAGTAAATAAAAAAAAATCTATTTAAGAATTAACAAAGAATAAACTTATATCTATCATAAAGATAAACTTGTGGTATTTATATGTGTTAAGTTAACCAATATTTCTATTTATAAGCTTATATCATTTATATTTATTTATACCATATTTCTTAAGAATTAAAATATACATAAGAAATGTTTACGATTTATATTTGAATATGTAACATCAAATAACACAAACATACATTAAGAGATTAAGACATACATACATTATGTATATAACTATCATATATTTCTTAAGAAAGAAATTATAAATAAAGTACAATTTAAATTATCTATGAATATGCATCATCAATTGAGACATACACATATATATACATATATAACCATATATGATAATCTTTTAACTATACATTGTTTTGTGGAATGTTCAGTAGAATTATCTTTTCCATCTTTCAAATCTAGAAGTTGGAATAACCTAGACTATAATTTATCTTCTATATCTAGATAGTAATGTGTGAATTGAAAGTTAAAAATTATCAAGTTCACAAGAAATAAATGATCAATCCCGTATACTAAATATCAATCCCATATACTAAATAATAAGGTGGTGTACTTAAAGTAAATTTTGTTTTGGTTCTATCAAATTATAGGTAAAATTTCACAAAGTATGTCATTCTTTAGGGATGGTATAAAATTTAAATTACTATAAGAGAAAATTTCAAACTATTCACTATATGATATGTGAGCTCAGATATACTACTAACTAGCGCTTGCACCTTAGCAAGGCGCAAGGGTTACGCCGATAGGAGGGTATACTATGGTACTGTATTCGAAGGGCAGAGAGGGGGGGAATACATGGGGAAAGTGCAATTTGGTTTTTTTTAAGTAGAGTAGAACACGCCAAGTGGATGAACAATACAATATATTATCTTAAATGGTTGAAGTGTTGGAACATTATAGCTCAACTGGACCAAGTACATTTGTTGGTAGTTCATGATATACAAAATGTAACATTTTACCTTACTAACATCAAATAACTAACCCATGAATAATAATAGTAACATTTACTCTCACAAATAACCTCTTCATACCAAGAATAATATTTACTCCTACTACAATAGTAATTTTATTGTCACTTTAATAATACAAGATAAAATTACTCTTCAAAATAATGTTATAACTATAAATCACATTGTTTTATAACAACCATTCAGCTGGCATTTCTATTATTTTATAATAAGAAGTGCTATTAATTTTCAATTGTCCATAATAATATTTACAATATTTATGACATTATTATTATGTTATTTGATAATGCAAAATGATTTCCACATTCCACAGAGGGAAAATTTGCTTTAACTTCATTCGATAAACAAAAAAACTTAATTCCATCCGACAACGAATAAGCTTATTTAATCAGTTCAAAAAATACACTTTTAATCTTCTATTTTTGCCAAGTAAATAAATGAAGGTAAAAGGAAAAAAAACATACGCTTCCCTAATAATTTCTATGGGATATCATCGCACATTTACTGTCTACTGCAGGAATATAGTATTCCTTAACACCAAGATTTCACATTTTAGTTTATTTTATTTCTATACGTGGGGTAAAACTCCTTGAGTACTCACAGTTGCAACGTGCAGTAATAGTATTTTTTTTATTTACCTCAGTCTAAACATAAATAATATTATCCCAAACATATAACTCTTTGAAAATGGCCACCATATACTCTTTAAAATAGCCAATTTAATCACTGGTAATATTATTAATTATCTCACCAAACAGTATAGCTAAATCATTAAGCTTATACTTATGCTAATGTTTAAATTGAGTTTATTGTCAATTTAGCTTACTAAAAGTACTTCTATCTATATAAAAAGAAGGTTGGCAGTTTTAGTTTAGTTGAATGTTTTTTGAAAGATTTTTTAGTTGGAGCCTATCAATCAACACAGAAGTCCTCTTAATTGATATTTATAATAAATGCAATTTGGAACTGGCTGTCAATCCCAAACTCCCATTTAGCTTATTAACTTATTCCTAGCTATGTGATTTAGGTGACCATTTTTACACTGCTAGAACTATTCATTTACAATCCCGACATTTTTTTTATTTTTTGCAGAACATACATTAGCAACCTAACACTTTCGCAGCGGGCCACCATTATACAACACAACTCCTAAGCCTATCACTATATTGGTAATAATACACTTGAATGAGGTACAAGTCAAGGTTTAATTAGCGATCGGTTCATGTTGGGTGACTCCTTATAGACGAGTTTCTTGGAGGGTAAACATCTTGGAGGGTAAACATCAAATTCCTTCCAACGACTTAAATGTCTAAGTTTGGACAATTTAGTTTACTACAAGAATGGTTGACTCTAAAATAATTATTTTAATATTCGTGCTGGGGGGCAACTTAAGAATATCTACATCCAAAATACTTAGATGTAACTGACTTGTTCTTTTTGAGTGCAACTTATTATTAAATCTTTCAAATCTAGCGTGAGCCCCAAATAACATTTAGTAATTGGATAATTTAGGCATTGCATATAAGGCATTCCATAATGGGCTAGGTAGATTAAATTATTATTCTAGGCTGGGTTTCTACCCAACAACATGGTGATGATTTAATATAAAGTGTTTTGGTAGAGGCTACTAAACCATATTTAAAAAAATCATGTAAAATAACTATTTCACAAAACATTACTTTATAGGGTATGTGCAAACTAACTGAGCAATGAGTCCAAAAAGTTGAATAAGGTAATTAGCTTAAATTCGACAAAGCTATTATAGTTAAGAGGGTTGAGAATAGGGTTGAGAATATGCAATATCCATATTTTACAGAAGGGCAAGAAAAATACAACTAACAATTATTAATCCTCTCTTTACAATGACAATGTTAATATCCTAATAGTTCTCTTTGTAATAATATTTTCTTAATATTAACAATGTTAAACTCAAAGTAAAATATCTCTTTCCTATATACAATGTATTTATTTATTTAACTAACTACTTATTCATCCCCAATATATATATATATATATATACATCAATGATGAATACTATAATTAATTAGTAACATTATTTACTTCCATCTTTTAAATTTATTTACTATAGAATGGGAAATTTCCTTTCTTTTAAAGAAAATTCGATTCTACCTAATTCTTTACCCTTTCTTTCAAAAAAACAAAATTAATCCTTCTTAGTTTAGATACTTCCCTTCTTCACGGGATGCGGGAACATATCCTTCTTTTATTTATTGTTGTCATTATTTAAATGACTGAAGAAAATGGGGTCATATTTTTTATTTATCTTTGATTAGTTTATTTGATATTTTAATCAAAGCTTTGAGATCAAATCTCTATTTTTCCTTTTTGATTGATTTATCTTTCTGATCAAATATGTTTATCTCTTTATTTAATTCATCTTTACTTTATTCAAATATTTGAATTATCTTTTACACTTGGTCTTTTAACTTGTTTAAAGCTTTGATTAGTTTATTTGATATGTTAATCAAATCTTTGTGATAAAATCTTTTTATTTATTTATTTAATTCATCTTTTAGTTTATTCAAATATTTGAATTATCTTTTATTTTGATTTATTTTTCCGATCTTTAATTTATTTATGGTAAGGTTTTTTATTTCATCGTTTTTGATTTGTCTTTGTAATTCTTATTTATTCAAATATTTGAATTATCTTTTAAATATATATTTATATCTTTGTGATTTATGTTTGATTTTTCCTTTTGATCAAATCTTTTTTGATTTATTTTTTAAGTTATTTATAATAATATTTCTGACATCAACCCTAACTATATCTATTAACCCTAAACTTGACAACAAACCTAAATGTAAACCTAATCCTAATGCTAACACTAAACCTAAGTTTGATGCTAGTAACCCCAATTATTACCCCAACCCTAACTATATCTATTCAACCTAAACTTGACAACAAACCTAAATGTAACGCTAATCCTAATGCTAACCCTAACCCTAAGTTTGATGCTCTCTCCCTTTCTCTCTCTCTCTCTTTGAATTATTTATTCGATTTTTGATTTTTTTTTCTTTGATCATTCAATTTATCATGGTAAACATTTTTATTTGATCTTTTTGATTTATTTTTATCTTTGAATTATTTAGTTGATCTTTTAGTTTATCTACAATAAATATTTTGAATTCTTAGTAATTTATATTTATTTGTTTTTTGATCATATCTCTTTGATTATTTATTTGATCTTTCACTTTATATATATATATATATATATATATATATATTTAAAATTTATCTATGATAAATATTTTAAAATATTATGATGTATCATTTTGATTTTTTAATCTATATATGATAAATATTTTAAAATATTGTGATTTATTTATTATTATTTTATTCATTTATTTTAATTTTTTATTACATCTGGGTGAGAAAGGAAAACTAAGCCCTAATATTAGTAACACAATATTACTAACCCTATTTTTTCAGAGAAAACCCAGATTCTTCTATAATATTAATCTTCCAATCTGTAACATCTATGGTACCATTTTTTTTCTTTTAATATTAAACATCTTATCATGTGAACTATGCAAGCGCTATAGAAAACACAATGGTCACTAAGTTTTATTAACTTAGACAACGTCATGCTGCAACACTCTCTCTTATGCATTCGAATTAATGGGGAGACAGGCTTAGCTAGAAAATGAAACATTTTAAAAAAAAAAAAAAATTGAGCTAATTAACACTCTTAAGCACTTAAGGCGTTATAGCAAACATCATAAAGGTTTTCCTTTTGTTTGAAGTTGACAATATAACTTTATGCATTAATTCATCTCTCCAAGGGTCATGATAACATTATTCAATAATGGTATTAGTTTTATTTACTCATGAAGTATAATAGTAATTATATTATTATTCCACCAATTAGCAATAACATTTTTTTTACGATAGTAATTTTAATATTATACCACCAATTAACATGTCATGCCTAAAAAAGGAATTCATCGAAAAGCCTAACAATTCTTTTTTTAGAAAAACACATAAGCTAAAGTAATATTTATGTATATAAGTTTTTAAGTTTTTCACATTCAACCATAATATTTTGTTTTTCTAAAAGTACTAATAAATAATATAAATATAATGATATATGAATAAATTATAATCATAATTTTATATATACATCCCCTTTACTTCTTAAAAATTAACCATTAAATTACCTTTAAATATCTTTAAACATTATCTATTAAAATAATGTTCTTTAGATATATTTAACCTCCCTATTTCAAGTTCTTAATTCATATTCTATAACTTACTTTTTTTTAGCCTTCCTAGAATTTCTCACATTTCTTTCTTTTCATTTTTACATGCATGCTTTTAAATTATAAGTTCTAATTTCAAAACCATTTGTGGGTGAGAGAAAATGGGGTAGGGGAATTTTATTTTCTTTACTTTAAGATGTTAAAAATTTAGCTTATTATTCACTCTTCCATAATATTCTCCATGGAAACGGTGACAATTAAAAGCATTCTATATTTTATTTTATTGTTTAACCAATACTATTACTCTATACACTTACTTTTTACTAATTTATCTCATTCATAACTAAATAATGAATTACTTTTTACTAATTTATCTCATTCATAACTAAATAATGAATAAATAATTAAATTTTGTTTGATATTTATATGAGCTCTAAAGTGCTGGCATAAGATTACTATTTTTTTCTTATCCACATTAAATCACAATAATCTTTTTTTTATCATAACTCACCATATAAATTTCTATGTTAATTAACTCACTTCTTTGGGAGTTAAAATTACAAATCCATTTTTAAAAATAAAAATAAAATTAACAATACTAAGATCAATAATATTATTATTAACCCATCATCATTGAATACTATAATGATTTTTTTTTAATCTTATATTATTATTATTATTATTATTATTATTATTATTATTATTATTATTATTTCTTGTATCCCATATTAATGATAATAATAATGATATGATTAATGAATCTTTTAACAAAAATCTTATAACTGTCAATCAAAATGATAATAATAAAATCAATATTAGTTTAATCTACCTATCCAATGGGTGCCATAATCTGTAACTTACACTATTGCAAAATATTTTCAGTGTGCTTTACAAGGGGTAAACTTACAAAAAAAAATACCAGTAGCAATCTAAGTTATGGCCCAGCACGGGATTAACGCAACTCGGGCGGTTACATAAAAAAACAGAAACAATATCTGTCAATTTGGCATTAGAAAACAATTTGATTTATCAAAATAACAGTGTAAGTTGAAGGCAATTCACTACCTCTCTTTTTTTTTTCACATTATTTGTTTGTAATTGAGAGGATAGCAAGCAGATCAATCGTGGAAGACAATGTGGGAGCACGCTGGGAAATTGTAATTGCGGAATGAATAGAAGAATAAGATACAAACAAATACAAACAAATATTTCATTTTAACTATAGTTTTCCTTAATTGTATCTTAGAGAGAACTTCTTTCGAACATTTGGATGGAAAACAATGCCCCACTTTGCAAACCCAGTCAGTACTGCCGAAGTATTAAATGATTCTTGAGTATAATTATTTGGTATGGGACATGATGTTGGCAATTACCACGAACTGCCAGAAATATGGCTTTTAATCAATACCACCTAACTTCTAGATATTGGGTGCGATCCTACCAACTTATGCTGGGATTGCATTTAAACAGGTAGGGGCCATTATCCTAAAACCATGTTGGACAACTAGAGATTTCAACTTTTTTGTTTTTTTACCATTATTGTTGGCTTCTGACACACGTTGGATATCTTTTCACCGACGCTTGACCATCCGCCCCATCCTACAGTTAATATACTGGTGTGAAGGATTGCCATTATCAGATTTTAACTCAAGAATCGTACAACTCTGAAGTTCGATTTATGTTTCAAATCAACTTTTTGGGTTTCATGAAACAGGCATGGAAGTTGTTGTCATAATATGTATTCTTCTAACTTTCGTGTTGTCTCCTATAGCTGTTGATGCCAGACCTACCCCATCCCAAGAAATTTAATTCCAAATCCGACAAGAAGTCTAGTCTTGTACGCTAAGTTCCTTCCAAATATGAGTTCTTATACTATTCATTGATGTACTAAGGCCTAGTCTCTGGAATTTTCTTTGCTTCCATTCATGTGCTTTGTTTTAGTTTAGCTCGAACTGTTTGCTGTAATATATCTTCTTAGGTCTCCATAGTAGAGCCCAGGGTGGAGAGTTGCAGTGGGAAGAGTTTTCGAGGTTAGCTGAGATCATTCATACACCATTTCCTCTTCTCAACTGCATTATTGACCAACCTCTCTCTTCCTTCCTTGTTTATCTATTAGTTCTATTCATAAACCTACTTTAACGCAAAATAAACCGAGCTTTCATTTAACAGATTTGTTTTAGAATGAAGTGAAACACAACAGAATAAGGATATAGCCACCTACAAATTTGTCCCATACAATACACAAAAAAATATTATCAGATTCGAAGAATCACAATATTCAGACTTAGCATGGGCTTACAGATCCTTGCCATCAGTTATATATGCAGATATAAACTAAGAAATTAACATCAAATTTGTATGGCACCAAATCGACCAGCTAAATTCGAAATGAACTGTCTAATAACTCTATGCAACTGCGGTCCTATTTTCTGAGCAATATTCGTAGTGGAAATTACATTCTAGAGTAGATTTGTGAGTTCATTGAATATCAAGGAGTATAATGCTCAGACTTATAACAACAAATACAATAACTCTGCACAAACTAACTCGTAAGTGCAAGAAAGGAACCTGGGAAGTTGTAGATATCTCAGCCTGCAACGCAATAGCCAACGGATCCCAAAATGACCCGTCTAGTCAGAAGCAACACAAAAAATGGCGCTCTCCAGATCTCGCAAGCCACAGCAAATTACGGGAATTTGACAACACAAAGAATGGCGCTCTCCAGATCTCAGAAGTCATTCTCTTAACCCCTTTTTCCCAGCCTACATTTATGATCTAACAACTATTCGGTGACTTTGTAAATGCCAGGCAACAGACGCAGGCCAGGGGAGTGGTGCGGAACGGCGCGAATGGATCCAACCCATACCTGGTGACGCCAAAAAAGGATGAATGGGCATGCCTCACTGAAATTACGGGAATTTGCTGACGGCGAGGACAGTGGATACAGAAATTTGCTGACGGCGAGGACAATCAAACTTTCCCGGTCGATTCCCTATCTCAGGTGAGAATCCAACCGGAATATCAGACATGAGACTTTCCCGGTCGATTCCTCACCTATAATAGCCTATCGGCTAATTATATAATAGGAATTATGATTTATTTTTTAAAAACTAATTATATAGAATTACTATATATACTCTAACACTATTGATTAGAAATACTATATCTTATCTAAATATATTTATTTCAGTTTCATATATAATCTTTGAGGAGAGTATGGAACCATTTTAAATGTTAGAAAAATGTATATAAATTTTCATGGTTAGATATATATAAAATGTCTATAACAAACTTAGATTAAGCAAGAAATAATGCCTTGTTATAATACATTAACAACATCTTGTTAATTTATAAATGATACATAGATTTTAAAATACTACAAAAGAGATATCGAATAGTTAAATTATGAAGTATTTCTATTATATCTATTAACTAAACCAAATATGTCTTTTAGGTTATCTCTTTCTTTCTCTTTAAGTTGTATATCTACTATCTCTCTCTTTCATCAAAACCTTTCACCTTTCTTCATTTTAAGCAAACTGAGTCTCCAACTAACAATTATACATCTCATTAAGCTCTCTATCATCTTGATAATGGATCACTGAGTGTGATCCAAAATATTGATGAAAAAAATTCACACATAGAAACAACAAAATTGAAAATATTATAGATTGGGGAAGCCTCATAATATTCATTTATGATTGTTTGAAAATCCTACTATCATGCTGAACAATCATTTAAAAGAAAAAATAATAACAAATATGCATTACAATAATATGATTTTCTCAAAGTTTTAAACTTCATCTCGTACCTTTTAGGCTGCTTTAGATAATGGATCCATACCCTTTCCCATGTTTCATCACTATAAAAAATAAACAAGAACAAGAACCTGACAAAAGCTTTGATAGGAAACATATAATACTTATTTTAATATACCTTTGCAATAGTAAAAATAATTCAATACAGTCCATGAAAATATTTGAAGTACTTTTAGATTTATTGAGAACAATATATGTCTCAATAGACATCTGATTGAAAATATAGTACATCGGACTACATCTAATTTTAGTTGTCTACTATAAAATAACTTGGCTTGTTCTAGCTTATTGTGTTGACTTTCATTATACTTTTTGGTATCCTTCATCTAAAAATAATTTAAATATTTAGGGGAGAGGGAACCATAGTCGTGTAGGGTCCAATAGTCATGCACTCAATTGTGATTATAATATCTAATCTTTTATACTATATATTGTAAATAAATAATCCAAATGTAAATGATAAAATAACTAAATGTTGATCAAAAGTGGACCCATAGTTGAACACATGAAAACCTCTCAATGTTATATTAAAAAAACATAAATTCATTCATGAAGAAGTGAAATAAGTATTTTTTTGTCTCAAATAAAATATCACAACTATCCACTATAAGTGTGTCATTTAGAAAATAAAATCCTCATTTAATAAAATAAGACACTCATTTAAACAATTATTGTTATCATAGTGAAAAAAAATTGTTCTTATGTGTACAACTATTGGGGTAGCAATGTATTAATAGTTTGTCCTATCACAAATATAAAAGGTGAGTACAATAAATACCATCTATTTTTCCAAAGGATTTTCAAAAAGTTTTAGTGTTCAACCATTGGTCCATTTTCGTTTGATATAAGTTGTATTTTAAATAATCATGTGTTGTTTTTATAACAATAAATAGTTTTTTTGTGTTGAACTATTGGTCCATATGTGTTGAATATAAAAGCAAGAGATATCAAATATTTATGATTACCAATAAGTATTTGGTCCATTTAAGTTGCATATTAATTTATTTTAAATAAAAATATGATATTTTACAAGCAACAAATGGTATATTTTTGTTCGACTAATGGGGTACTCATGATTAAGTTTTGGTGGAATATTTAAAAATTCAAATTTTGGACACTTCTCAATAGATGTGTTAATGTGACGAGTTGCATAATGAGTCAAACCTCCAAACCTTAGTTATAGATAGATAAGAGGCCAATCCACATTTCAAAAAAAAAGAAGTTTCTACAATATTCCAGCCAATAGCTACATGTTGACAAAGTTAGCCCGCACAACTACTGGGCCCTCTTGCATAAGGAGACCTGTAAAAGTATTTGAAGACAATAAATAGTATGTTGTAATCCAAAAAATGGTTGTGCTTCACCTATTACACAAGATAAGCTTGGCTCTTCGAAGGTGCATTTGATTTGTGATTTGTAAATCTTATTTTATTTGAGAATTGGTATTTGATTGTGATTTGTAAATCTTATTTTATTTGAGAACTGGTATTTGATTATTTGAGAAGGGGGATTCATTTCATTAGAGATACCATAAAACCTATTTAGTGTTAACTACATTCACGATAAATTTAATTATATTACAACTCAATGACTTATTTAGCTTGTGTTTAGATTCAACATCTAAACTCTAGCTCAAACCTTATTTTTATGTTATTTTTTATCTAGTTTTTGAAGTATTTTGATGGAAAGCTTTAATAATTATTAGTAATTTTTTTTAGAGTATATTTGATTTTTATATATTTTTTATACATTGATTTTTATATTTTATTATTATTTATTTTTATGTTAGTATAGATTGATCATGATTCAATTTTAAGGTCTGGAAAATTTATTTACAATTTAGAAGTTTAAGTTTAAATTTTAATTTTAATTTGATATTTTCAACCTTTAGCTTCTTATTAATCATTATGAGCTAAATTAACACATGTTTTGTACCATAGATTATTATTTCTTTGTATTTAAAGACATTTAATGAACCATGTATAATTTTTTGAAAATTAAACCAATCATCAAGTGCTAGAGGGATAAAGGCAAGTCCCTTGTCTCAGAGGACCACACCCCTACTTCTAAGAAAAGTGTGTTTTTCTCTAACGCCCCCTAAATTTCCATTTCAAATAATTTTGATGATTCATGGTACCCCATCCCAAGAATTCCCCTAATGGATCTCCTTCCCGAGAAGACTCTTGTTGTTTCTCCTTTTAAGTCTATCATGTCCACCAACCCTACCAAGCTAGGCTCAGATTCCCCTACCCTTTATGTGAACTAGGAACAAGTGTGTGAAGACTCTCAAATGCAAGCTAAAATCTATGCTAGTTGTGCCCCTCTAACATTGAAAGTGAAGGAATTGAGTGAAGTAGTGAACATCCAAAATGACATATTGAAATGGCTATTTTTTAAATTAATTATTGTAAAAATAATATGATCCATAATTTGGAGATGAAGGTGCTCAACCAAAAGGACGACTGGTTGGCTGAAATTGAGGATGAGGGTTGTTGGAACCTATTTTCTACAACTGAGAAGTGGGCCAATTAGGACACAAATATTGAGGAGCTCAAATCTATGATTGGGACTTCAGAGGAGAGGGAAAATTTGCAAGTAGAGGTGGCCCCATGCACAACAACTAGGAAAAACCCTATATTGCTTATGATGAGTCAAAATATTAGTTAGTTTTTATATCTTTCATGAATGCTTATAGACATTACCAAGACATTTATCCTATACATGTTCATTATTTATGTTACCTTTTATGCTTAATATGCAAACATTGAACTTTGTTTAAGTATATGGAAATATGATTATGATGTGATGGTTAATGCATGATTTATGTGTGCATATGTATGAATTATGATTGGGTATTTGTGCTTAGTCATTGTTGTTAGTATTGTGTACATGTTTTGCAAACTAACCCCTTCCAACCAAAGGAGGCACTGTAGCCCACAAAAATTGCAAGACATGGCCCACAACTGAAGGAGTTCCTAGACAGCGAAATAGGGAATGCCCTAGAATAAACTAAGCACAGTGACTACATCATGGAACTACTCAATGAAGGAGATAGTACATTATTATGTAATTCAATAAAGACACTGGAGAAGGAAGAATCCTATTACAATTCAGATTCTAACATAACTGATTTTGAGCATTCCATATTCCAGTTTTGTTACAACAGAGTCACAATCCAACTTGGACTCTTCTTATCTTCTAGTTACAATTTAAGACTTAACTGAATCGTTGTCACACTATAAAATCCAAGGAGTGGTAATTAATGGTTTTAGTTTAGAATCATGTTTTGAATAAGCTTCCATGTGCCTATATGTATAACTTGGTGGTTGAGTCTTAAGTTAGCGAGTTAATCAGTTTGTAGCCAGTCACTTAATTTATCATTTGATAATGAATATAGTTACTAGATAAAACAAAGAAAACAATATATTGGGAGTGGGTTTGATCCAAAATGGGTTAACCAAATGGATGCAACCTATTTTTCTCTCTATTTCATTCAATTATGAGGGTAATAATGCATAAATGAGAATTAGAAAACAAACCTAACTGATATACCAATCAAAAGGCTGGTTTTAAGAGAGTCAAATGCTATGTACCTATTGCAAAAAGTGTTTTTTGAGCCTCATTGAGGAATCATTTTCCCTATGGAAAATGGGTCCTAGCTAGGGTTCTAGAAAATCAATTTCTAGGTTATGTTCTTCAATGCCTACACTTCTAGATCCTAGTCGAAGACAATTGGAAACCTAAAAACAATTTCTATAGCTTTGTTTCCATGATCTTGCAAGAAAGGTGACAACTTTGACAACTTTTGCAATTTTCCTCTCAATAGATCTTCAACCTAAAACCTGCAATCACACATCAAAGGAAAAGAAAAATGTTGTTTTTTTAGGGAATAGGGGTTTTCCTTGGTCAAACATCATTTTGGTAATTAAAACTTGAAATGAGATTGAAGCACCCTTCAAAATCTGCATACACCCTTAAACTTCATGAAAAATGTTAGTGCATACAAACTTGCTAAGTACCCCTATGAAATAACATGTAAATGCTTAAGAAAATGTAACCAATAACAAGGATTAAATGACATCTAAAAGCATAACATGTACCTATTCCATATTGGATTGGTGTCAATTATGCAAATGACCCTTTCCCAATCCTTGCTAAAACTCAAATGATGCAAATGCAATGGTGATGAGAAAAATTAGTTCTCAATTGAAGAGAGTAACTTTGCATGATGGTTGTGGATGGGTTGATGAAGAATGAAGCTTTCATTTATAGATTTTCAAATTGGAAGAGAGCTCAAAATAGAGCAATGTGGGATAATGATTTGACCAATGAGATGAAGCCACTTGTCACATTGTGATAGGTTAAGGAATGTGCAAGTTTTGGTCAATGTGCCAAAGAGGGGAAGATTCAAATTTGAATTTGAGAGTTAAATGCTAAGTGGGGGACATGTAAGAGAGAATTTATTGCCATGTTGGAAGGGACAAGTCAACTTTCCTTCATATTCAAACTTGGAGAATATTCCCAAAAGATGCTTTGTTGAGGGAAAATGATGAATTTATAAATCAATTAAAATTATTTATTGGTGCAAGTGGGAAAAGCTAGAGGATGTGATGGGTGGTTAGATTAGTTTAATCATGATTAGACTAGCTTAGATGATGTTTAGGTGATTTTGACCTATTTGATTTAAATACTTTGATTTATTTAAATCAAAAGGGATGGAAAATGCATTTGGGATTTAATTAAATAAATTTTGGTTTATTTAATTAAAAGGGGGATGTAAGATAAAGGTTGATTAATTTGAAAGAGATGAATCTAGGAGATGATTTATGAAAGATGAAATGTTAGGATTTCATTGATTTATTTAAATGAGGTAATGATGAAGTGAATTTATTTAATTGAAGGATGAAATGTTAGATTTGATTAAATGAAAGTTATTTAATTAAACTATTGGACTGAAATGTATGCATATTTTGCATGTCTACATTTTGCCCCTCTTTGAAGCAATGTACTTGCTATGTTGGTTCAAAGAATAAATTTTCCACGAACAAAGTTCAGAAAATTTCTAATTTTTTTTGGATGCCCCAGTGGAAAGAAGTACACTAGTACATTGCCTCCTCGAGAGATCGAGAAAAAATATTTGATTTGAGGGTCGATCTTGCGATAAAGAGGTTCAAAATGGATGGTTATGATGATCATTCAAATGATATGGTTTTAAGATGCTTAGAATAACCAATCTATATTATCCTAAACAACTTAAATGATGATAGTGCAATGCATGTGAGATGGATGATGTGATATGTTATGATTATTTTTATGCAAATTTATGATTTATGAGATGCTTGGACTAATAGATCTATATTATGATGATGAACATGCATGTGGTATGATATGTAGAATACTGATGGTTCATGGATGCAAGATGGATGCACTGGTGATGATGATTAACTGATCATGACATGATGTTAGTGTGGAAAAGACAAAATTAGATGATGAAAAGAGGATCCAACAAGCCAACTTTATGAGAGATGATGATGAGAAATGGATGGTTTGCTTATCAAGGATTGGGATTTTAAAAGGGTCACTTACCTTATGTTTGATAACATGCATAAGCACGATGCATCAAGGTATAAAGGACTAGGATGGTGTTGTACTTAGTGTGATGGAATTTGACTCGACAAATAGATAGGAGTATTCTTGTTCACACCTAACATACAAAAACCTTGCTAGGATGCATTTTATAAGTTTCAAACACCTCAGACAAAAACATGGAAAGGTATAACCTATCAATGCAATAGTCAACAAGTTGCCCAAAACACCCTCCATACATATCTAACAAAGCAAGTATTCGCCAAGTTATTTTACAAGAATGTGCAAAAAGAACAACAGACAAAAGATAATGAGCGTTTGCCCCATTCCTATCTCTCTAAATCCCTTTGTTTGGACATCATCGAGAGGTTATTGGAATGAGCACAAAGAGATAAGTAAAAAAAACCAAGATAAAGTAAACAAACAAGTTGATGTTCTTCAATACTGCTAACCAAAAGAAAATGTTTTTTTAAGGATAAGAACTAAAACTATTGCCAAAAGATAATTCCCATTGTAGGAAGGATACATCCTAGGACATGTTAGTGGATGGCGGCACGTCATTTCGTTTATCCAAAGTGTTCTTTCTGATCAATAATGCCCTTGGAAGGATACATCCTAAGACATGATGTTATCAAATGATTGATATGGGACTATTTGGATGATGGAATATCGACACAAAGAATTGACCAACTTATTTACGTACTGACTTAAAACTGAGACTTGATGTTTTTGAGTTTAACTTTTAACCTACTAGACTTGTTTCTAGCTGTTTCACCAAAGGTTGAGGATGACGATCAATTTATTATGAGTGGTGTTTATTGTGGGTGCAAGCAAGATGAGATGGATGGATTTTTTCAAATATTTGGATGTTGTTGATCTTTTTGAGATGTTTTGAGGCTATTTTTGGTATTTTTTGATTTTACAAATGTTTTGATTTTTGATTTTTTTGATGTTTTTGGGGTTTTCTGAGATTTTGACCAAGAGACTAACCTAAAGACATATCCTAGGGGCCTCAGGGGCTGATCAACAGATTAGCCTTGCCTACGTTATACACGTAGAGACCACATAGTTTGACTGATGACTTGACCAATTTACAAATGACGATATACATGATACGATGTCAATTTATTATGACAGACTCCTAAAGGACTGACCTAAGTGTCTCGGGGGATGATCAAAGATCAACCTTGCCTACATTCAAGGCTTAGAGACTTGTAGTTTGATAGGATGACTTCTTTTTTGACCTTTTGACTGAATTTTTGACCTGTTTTGGGATTTTGATATGTTTTGATGTTTTTTGGATTTTTGATTTTTCGATGGTTTTTGGATTTTTTGATTTTTTGATGTTTTTTTTGATTTTTTGATTTTATGACTTTAAGAATATACATGAATCTGATCCGATGAGAACATGCCCCTAGCGTGATGAAATAGACTACTCCTATAAAGGTAGGACAACCTGACCTTGAGGATGGGTCGAGTAGTACTAGGAGAGATCATGATACAGACACAGGACCAAGCTATGATGCAGATGCGGGTGGATGAGTGATGGATGGAGATATGGATGCGATGGATGATGGATGGATGATACAAAACAAGCTGTAAAGATCCTGGTGGATGGAAAGTGCTTATTTACACAAGGGGCCTGTTTTCTAGGTTTTCACCAAGGTACTTGTCCAAAGTGCCACCGAAGTGGTTTTTACTAGAGGACGATTTTTATTTATTTATTTTTTCTGTTTTCAATCATTTTTCTGATTTTTTTGATTTTTTTCTTTTTTGATTTTTTTGTTGTTACCAAGATGCCTGTTTTCCGGTTTTCACCAAGGTAACCATTTTTCAGGACATTTTCTATTTTTTATTTTATTTTTGGTTCTATACCTTGAAAGATTTAGGCATAAACTTTTGGGATGAGAGCTATTCATGGGCTCTTGCAGAGGTTCCCCTTCAGGTGTTGATAATTGATATGCCCCTAACTTGTAACTTGTTGTGATAACAAATGGTCCCAACCAATTAGGTTCAAATTTTCCTTTGCTGCTTGGATTTGGGACATTCTTCTGATTCTCTTTTAACACTAGTTCTCCGACTTGGAAAGTACTGCTTTTGATTTTCTTATTGTAGCTCCTTTTGAGTCTATTCTGATAGACTTGCAAATGATTCAAAGCACCTATATGTCACTCATCTAGTAGCTCCAGCTCGTGCAATCTTGATACTCGATACTCTTCATCTATGATGAGGTTTTACAGTGATATCCTGAGTGATGGGATCTCGATCTCGATGGGGAGTACTACTTTTGATCCATAGACTAGGTAGAAATCCTGTGTGGCATTGGTGGGTGTACGGATGCTGGTTTGATAGGCCCAGAGGGCAGGATTAAGCTACAAATGCCAGTCACAACCTGTGTCATTGACTATTTTCTTGAGGATTTTCAGAATGGAATTGTTTGTAGCTTCTGCTTGGCCATTTCCTTGGGGATAGTATGGGGTGCAGAAGCGGTGTTGGATTTTGAATTTTTTGCATAAGTCATGAACCTCCTGATTCTTAAATGGTGTTCCATTATCTGAGATAATGGCTTGTGGAACACCGTATCAAAAAATGAGATAGTTCAAGATGAACTTTGAAATCTGCTTCCCAGTTATATACGTCATGGGTATAGCTTCCACCCACTTAGTAAAGTACTATGTTGTAGTTATGATGAATTTGTGGCCGTTAGATGAAGTGGGTGTAATTTTTCCAATGAGATCAAGTCCCCACTGTGAAAAGGGCCATGGTGTGATGATAGGATGAAGCTCTTGAGCTAGAGCATGGATGAGGTCCCTGTGTTACTAACATTGTAGACACCTTCTGGCATAATCATGTGCCTCTCTTTCCATTGGGGGCCAATAATACCCCATCCTTAGCAGTTTCTTGGCTATGGTCATTCCACTTGAGTGTGAACCATAGATACCGTTATGTACTTCAATTAGAGCGGTTAATTCCTCCTCAGCGTTTAAGCAACATAGTAGGGTTCCTTCTATGCTCCTACAATATAGGGTATCTCCTAGGATAACGAATCGGTATGCCCTTTTTAGAAAGGTTCATTTTAGGTTTAAAGGTAAGTAGGCGGGTATGACTCCTATTCGAAGGTATGTATAAATTTCATGGTACCAAGGATCATTGGGGCCAATGATTTCACACATGAATTTTGATTCTAGTACCTCGAATACGGGCATGAGAAGCTGCTCTATTAGGAATTCATATTTTGGAACATTGTTGGGGATGTCTAGTAGGGACCAATTGTTGCCATGGTGTCTACTAGTCTGTTGTTGGCTCTAGGTATTTGCAAAAATGTAATTTCAATGAAGGATTCTTTGAGAGTCTCTACCAATTTATTGTATGGAGTGAGCTTGTTGTCCTTGGTTTGGTATTCATCATTCACTTGATTTACTATCAATTGGGAGTCTCCGTATACTCTGAGAGCTATAATGTTCCACTACACTACTATTCTGAGACCTATGGTTAAACCCTTGTATTCTGCAATGTTATTGGTGCAAGGAAATGCCAATTTGTAGGACCTTGGTATGCAATCCCCTTGTGGGGTGATGAAGAAGATGCCGGCTCCTGATCCATGCTATGTATATGAGCCATCAAAGTATAGTTTCTAGTGGTCAGCTACATTGAGATTGAAAATAGATTCATCTGAAAACTTTGAGATGAGAGGATTCTTTGAATAGATTGGTGCTTCTGCAAGTTGATGTGCAATGACTTGGCCTTTGATTGCTTTCCGCTCCACATATTTGATGAAATATTCTCATAGTATCATTACTCATTTGGTCATTCTCCCAGTGACCATTTCCTTTGACAGTAAATACTTGAGAGGGTTGATTTTGGCGATGAGTTTTATTTTATGCCAACATGTAATGTTTGAATTTCTATGATGCAAACACTACTACTAGGAATTCTTTTTGGATGAATGAATAGTTTAGCTCATGCCCAACCATTATCCTACTGATGTAATAGATAGCCCTTTCTGTTCCATTTTCATCATGTTGAGCTAGGAGAGCTCCAAGGGCTGCTATTGTTGCTGATACATAGAGAATCAATGGTTTTCTTGGGATTGGTGGCATTAATACTGGTGGTGTCAGTAGATATTCTTTGATTTTATTGAATTCCTCTTCACACTTGGTATCTCATTTGTATGCTACTCCCTTGTGGAGTAGGTGAGAATATGGGTTTTGTTTGTCTGCCAACTATGCTATGAATCTTCGAAT
Organism: Sequoia sempervirens; assembly: GCA_007258455.2. NCBI lineage: Eukaryota > Viridiplantae > Streptophyta > Pinopsida > Cupressales > Cupressaceae > Sequoia > Sequoia sempervirens. The sequence goes on from VDFB02281800.1 coordinate 40,483, forward strand.
GGATTGGAGCCTTCCTTAGAGACCTCTCAATTGCTTTAATGTTTTTGGTACCTCCATTTCAAGGATTTCTTTTACCTTTGTTGGATTTACCATGATACCTCTCATTGACACTATATATCCTAGGAGCTTTCCTAATTGTACGCCGAAGACACACTTCTTTGGGTTTAATCTTACCTTGTACTCCTCCAGCCTGTCAAAAATGGCACTTAAAGTTGCTATGTGATCCTTTCTCCTTCTGGATTTGGCTAGAATGCCATCAACATAATTTGTGACTATCTTATGGATCATGTCATGGAAAATCAATGTCATGGCCCTTTGAAATGTTGCTCCTGCATTCTCTAAGCCGAATGGAATCATTTTCTAGCAGTAAGTCCCCCATGGACAAGTGAAAGTTGTTTTATGTTGGTCCTCTTTAGCTATCATAATCTGATTATACCCATAAAATCTGTCCATTAGTGACAACATTTCATGTCCAGCTGTCATATCGACGATCATATCAATGTTTGGAAGCGGGAAGTCAGTCTTTTGGACATGCCTTATTCAAGGCTCTGAAGTCTACACAAATTTTGATGCTTCCATCAAGTTTTGAAATAGGCACAAGGTTTGACACCCATTCTGGATAGTCTATTGGTCGAATGAATCCTACATCTAATAGCTTTTTAAATTCCATTTTTACTAGCAGGGCGATCTAAGGGTACATTTTCCTAAGCTTTTGTTTGACAGGCTTTGCTTTTGGGTATATTGCTAAGTGGTGAACCATGACCTTTGGATCAAGTCCAGGAATGTCAGCATAGCTCCATGTGAAGTTTATTTGTCTCTCTCTTAGGAAAGATGCTAGGAGCTCTTGCTCTTCTGACAATAATGATTCTACATAGAATGTGATATGGGGAGTTTCCTCTGTTCCTAGATTGACTGGATTGCATTTTTCTACCAGGACTGCTAATTTTTCTTGGTGAAGAGCTCTGAAAGGAAGATTGAATCCCCCATCTGTGGGTGCCTTGAAGAGGTTTTCACCATTGGATGCATTCTTTCTTTTTACTTTTTTCTAGTCGGAGAGTGCCACAGTGTGGTTTTCACTCAAGGACTTAGATATTATTCTTAGTTTTTCACTTTTACAACTGAGAGATTCAATTGTTTCCCTATAATAGGAATGTGTATGTATCTCACTTATGAACTCTGCTTGATGATCCCCACCTGGAATTTTATCCCGCAGTCCCATGAATTCTGAGAGTGCCTCATCGTTTTCAAATGTATCAAGAACTGGTGGTCCTCGTTGGTCGTAGTCGATGAGTTGGGGATATATTAGGTGGATTTCATGATTTTGGTGGTCTGATTCAAAAGATAGGGTGCTAATCATGCAAAGAGTGGTATCCTCAAAAAGCCTAGGTAAGTTGGTCATGGTATCCTCGTCATCACTACTACTACAAACGTTGGTTATATCAAATGTAAAGTTATCTATGACTCTACCTATAGATACTAGTAAGCGTAGTTCTGCTGGGGTTGGTTGAGGAGGATTATTAACCGTTCTAATTGGAGGACCTTGGCCACGTATGGTTATACTCAGAGGGGTACATCCAAGGCCAAGATTTGTTATCGGTTGTGTCTCCGGAATGATAGGTGTTATAAGCCAATTGTCATTTTGTCCAAGTCTTTGATTTCTGTCATAGCCCATTGCGAGCATCATTTGCAGACCCTTTCTTTTGTCATCCATTGGTAAGTTAGCTACTGGTCTTTCATCTTGATATAGCATATGAGATGGATCTACCTCAATAACTTCTCATCCAAGATCTCCCCAACTTGTGAAGTTGGGATAGTCTTTAGGAGATGTTTGGGATGTGGAGGCTTCATTTATTTGTGGACATCCCCGTGATCTAGGAGATTGTGGTAACTCTCCTACAACAAAAGCATTATTAGGGAGCTTGTAGTTTCCACAATCATTATCTTGGATGATGACCTTAATGTCAGAGATGGTGGGGATGGTGGGAGTGGCGGGTGTCTCTATCACAGAAGTGGATGAGAGAGTGGCAGGATCGATGTATGGTGTAGATGGGCCTTGATCATTTTTTGGTACTTGGGAGATTTTATAGTACTTTGCTTCAAGGATTTTGTAATAGGAGAAGGGTTCGAGATCTCCATGGATGGTAACTTCTTGTCCCTCATGTGTGAATTTCACACATTGATGGAAAGTCGACGCTACTACCTTCATTTCATGAATCCATGGGCATCCTAGGAGGATGTTATACGACAAGTCAAGGCCCAAGACCTAACAAGTGGTTTCCATTAAGGCAGACCCTACTTGAATAGGGAGTTTGATTGTGCCCTAAGACACTCTTTCTTGATCTTCATATGCTCTTATTGTGATACCCTTTCCTTTGTTGATAGAATCCTCTAATATTTTCAATTATTTTATGAGGTTGAGAGAACATATATTCAAGCCCACACCTCATCCACCAAGACCCTTTTTACCTTGCTCTTGTGTACTATGGCTTCCAAGTGGAGTGCACGGTTGTGAGATGGTTGAGGGGGGAAATCCTGGTTAGAGAATGTGAGGAGATTTGGCATAATGATATTTCTGACCATAGCTTGGAATTGTTCTGCATCAAGGTCTGCGGGGATAGTGGATGAATCCAGCGCTTCTTCAAGGATTTTCCTATGGGAAGATGATATTTTTAGCAACTCCATGATGGAGATTTGCGCTGGCGTTCTTTTGAGCTGATCTAGGAAATTGTATCCATTAGGGACAAATCTAGATGCAGGGACTTTGTTTGGCTGGGATGATCCTGCGATGGTAACTTCATTGCCTCTTGTGGTGACCCCACAATCAACATGGGTGCCTTTGATGGTGATGACCATGTAGTTTTCATCTAGTGAGGAAACGATTGTTTCATACACATGATTTATGTTTGTGTGAGTCCCTTTCCCCTTATCATTGTTATTATTATTCCCTTTATTGCCATGATTAGGCATCGGATTCGTGTATATCTTAAGATCTTGGTTTCCTGTTGGTTGTTCCACGTTTATAAATCTTTTATTGATGAGATCTTGAATTATTATTTTTAATCTCATGCAATTGTTCGTGGTATGGCCTTTGATTTTATGGAATTCACACAGTTGATTCTCATTATACAAAGGAGGTTTCACATCTGGTTCTTGGTAATTCTCAAAGGTAGGAGCCTGAATGAGTTTTTCGTTTATCAACTTCTTCATGACGACTTCTAGTGATTCCCCCAAAGCAATGTATTTTCGCTTGGGATAGCTCTTATTTTGTTGGGGTGGTCCCCTTTGATCATTGAGATTATTGATTGTCGAATTGTTGTTTGGCTATTGTATTGTGTGATGATTTTTTTGGTGTTGGATTTGGATTTGTGGTGTGGGTGTATTTTGGCAAGGGGCACTAATGACCACCTTGGCATCAACGACACCATCATTAGTATTTTTTTTGTTCCTTGCCCACGTGTGAGGTTTATCATTGTAATTGGAGGGTGGGCGGTTGTTTTGTTGTTCGGGGTATGAATTTGATCCCGCAGGTTGTGTCATGAGGGCTTGTTCGATGCTGAGTGCCTTAGAGATCAATTGATCATATGTGGTGATCCCTTGAACCTTGAGATGAAATGGCCAGAAGCCATCAAGGTTGGATATAATGGTGCAAACTTGTTGTTCCTCAGGCATGGTCCATTTGCTCCGATTGGCCTTGGATCACCATCATTGTAGGAATGAAGCAAATGATTCACACTTTCCTTGTTTCAGAGCTGAGATTTCTTCTAGACTGAAATCCATGGCAATGTTGCATGCATAATTTTTAATGAATACATCTATAATTTCTTGGAATTTCCTAATGCCTAAAGGTAGGTGAGAGAACCATTCCATAGCATGGCCAACCAAACTCCTAGGAAATAGCCGCATCAGATAGGTATCGTCATATGCGACTTCCATGCAATGAACCTGAAATTCCCTAATGTGATCTTCAGGGTTTCCCATCCCACGATATTTGTCAAACTTGGGGATCTCAAATCCCTTGGGGAATGGTTTCATCACTAAGCTCCTGTCGAATGGGTAGGGACACAAGTTGCTTGGTGTCTTTGTGGTTTACCCTGATTGAAGATCAAGCACTTGTTGCGAGAGCAACCTGATTTGTGTCGTTACGTCATTTTGTGGATCAGGGGGTGGGATGAAGGTGTTCTGGGGTGTTTCGATTGTGGGTTGGATGGGTGGGTTGTTTGGTGTGTTGTTTGATGGGATTTTCACATTGTGCCGAGCTAGGTATGCTTGCACTTGCTGCTATATAAACAACACTTGTTGTTGTTCTTGTTGTCGCTATGTTAAGATTGCTTGTTGTTGTGCCTATTGTTGTGCTTGTTGTTGTTCCAACAATGCTTGAACATTGTTGGGCTCTAGGATTTCTTGCTGTTGTGCTTGTTGTTGTTCCAACAATGCTTGTTGTTGGGCTGCTAGTTCAGCTACTTCTTGTTGCTCTTGATATTGTTTTATTGCTTGTTGATATGCCAATAATTGCGTTGCTTGTTGTTATGCAAGAAGTTGTGCTTGTGCTTGCACTTTTTGTGCTTGATATTGGGCGTGCGCTTGAGCTTGAGCTTGCATTTCTTGTGCTACTTGAGTATCTTGTTCAGTATGCGCAGCTTGAGCGGCTTGTTGTTGTTGTTGTTGCAATAATGCTTGGGCTTGTGTAGCTTTTTGCACTTGTAATGCGGCTTGGGTTGCTTGGGCAGCTTGAGTGGCTTGCTGAGCAACTAGTTGTGTGGCTTTTTTTTTTGCACTTGTTGGAATCCCCTTTGAAAGGAAGCTTGTTGCGCTGTTTGCAATGCCATGTGGTTTTGGCTTGATATGCTAGAAGCTGGTGGTGGTGGGGGTGGTGGTGGATTTGGAATGGTGCTTGTGGTGGTGGTGAGAGCTATCGTCATGTTAGTGATTGGGGTTTGAGTGGTAGGTGGTGTGATTAACATGATTGGTCCTTAAGAGACCATGTTTTGGGATATTATGGGGTGGTGGTTGATGATGTCGCGATTTTTTGTGTAGTTGTCATCTGTTGTTGTGATATCGATGACAAGTTTTGCGTGATGTTTTGATTGATATTTGGGATGTTATTTTGATTGATACTTGGTAAAGGGGGAAGCCCTAAACTAAGTAGAGGTGTGGATAATGGTGGTAATGGTGGAAGAGGTGAAAATGTGAGGGGGATGATTCCTTGATAAATTGATGTGGTGTCAAAAATGCCCCCAGGTCCGCACATGTCTCCTTCCTCTTGCAAATTTGTGAGGAGAGAAGTTTGAGGTGTTGCACGGAAGGTTGATGATGATGGGTCGTCATGGAAAGTGAGAGGAACATACTTGTGTAATGGATTTTGGGGTATGTTTTGTTCCAAGTTGGTATTTGCATCCAAATCTTGATTGCTAACAAGGGGGTGTGATTGAATAGCATTAAGAAATGCATTTCCTTTATTAATAGTGGGTTGGGTTGGAGCAAAAGATGTGATTTGTGGAATGTTTTGGGTGATGCTTTGGGATGGTGGTGTAGATGACATGGGGATAGTGGATGAAATTGGAGGTAAAAATGTCTCCACTATTGAACTCGTGTCGAAATTAGAAGGTAGTTTGGACCCTTGTTTTGCTAGTTCGAGCATGTATAGTGAAGGGTTGAGTCTCATCATGATATTGAAAATTTTATGGTTTTTCGAATTTTGAAGCATTTCAGTGATTTCCTCATGGGACATTCCAAAGGGATTATTCATAAGATCTTTCATTTGGACACCTTCCTCTTGATGGTCTTGCGAAGATGTAGGAAGGTTAACTGTGAGATTTCCAGACCCAATGGGGTTCATTTCAGGAGTGGTTTGACTTAAGTCACTTGTAGTAGATGTTTCTTTGTTGGCTTCCATGTTCCTCTTGTGTTGTGATCTAGTTTGCACCATAAAATAGGGATCATTCTTCAAGAATACGGAAGGTGAATTATTTAATTCTTTTGGATTGATCTAACTTTAGGTATAAAAGATAAATTTTAGGGTAATTTAAGGATCAAAGGGTGATAATGATATGGGATGTAAGATGGATGTTTTATGGATGAGTGGAACTCTTGCGAGAATCTTGAAGGGCAATGTTAAACTTTAGGAATTGATTTAGGATTGATTTGTTTCACATTTGGATTTTGGTGGACTTATAAACTCTAAGAGGTTGGATGTTGTCCTAGAGTTAAATCGTTCACAAGATGATAATTTTTCTAGGTGTGAGAAGAAGGATTCATCTAAACACTCCTATTCAAACAAGATGATATTGATAATGAACTCTTAAATCCCTAGATGTTGGATGTTATCAAGGGATAAATTTGTTCACAAGTTTTGATAATTTGATCAAATATGTGTAGAAGGATGCATCAACACACATTCAATCAAACAAGGTGATTTTGGATTGATTTCAAATGCTTTGCCCAAATTTTAACATAAAGGATTTTTTCAAGATTTTTGAAGAATTGTTAATGAGATGATTTTGGTTTTTGATGTTCAAGGATGGATGAAGTTTTGATTTTGATCCTAGGATGTACCTAAAAAACACACTTGTTTACTAGATGTCTGTATTGAAGAACAAGCTTTTCTCTAAAAAAAGTGTTTAAAATCTCTAAAAAGATCTCGGTTTTGGCACTAATAGAATGAGTACAAACCAAGATTATTTCTTGAATCCTTTCTGTAAAAGTTAAAAATAAATCTTCGTCTGAATTTGTATAGCGTTGAGAGATGCTTTTTATGGACTTTTAGACTAAGGGATTTTTCCTTTAGTTTCTTGATCTTGATCTTGCGTGAAATAATTGGAAACACATGTGTGGGGTCCAATTGTTTTTAATCTTTTCTTAATGAATTTTTTTTACCACAAACACTTCTTGATTAGGTTTTCAAACTAGATGTCCAATGTCTCAACTTCTTCTCATTTCACAAGGTATATTATATGAAACTTTGATGAACTTAAGGAAAGGATTACCTATTGTTCAAATTTAGTGGGAAAATTGAGATGTAAATTCAAGTGTTTAGAAACCTCTAAGGATGTAATCCCAAGGGCAAGCAATAACACGAGAATTTGGTCAATGGTATTTACCTCCTAAAGGGTTTGAAATTTTGATGATGATGTTAAATGTTTGTTTCCAAATGTTTTCTAACAAGCAAAGCGTTTTGCAATATAACATCCTAGCTCAATTGGTACATTTTTCTTAGTGGGCTTGCCTCATGCCCTTCGTAGAAGAAAAGATGATATTACATGCAACCAAGGAAAGAGTATTAAGGTATGTTAAGAATGAAGTCTTAACCTCTATACTTTAACCAAGATCAGACATGGCAAGTAACTTCTTGGAATCTAAGTTCCAATGCACCACTTTGATAAAATCATTGAATGGATCAGTTGGTCACTACAAACAAAGGTTTTAGTTCAAACTTTTCATTCATGGAGATTGACCCATATAGTGAGAGTTCCTTTTCAGATCCATCTCATCGGAGCCAACTGCATGATATTGGCGTTTATTCCAATACCCACATTTATATCCCAGTTGGAAATACTCTTAGGTTTAGAGTATTACCGGTTGAGTCGTTCCCTTGGGTGAGTACTTTTTCCCCAAGGTAGGCCCTCTAAGATAAACAAAAGTGAGTAAAGACAATATCCGTAACTCGATCAATCTTTGTTTGCCACACAAAGAGAGAGAATGTATGCAATAATGCTCTACTCACACTCGCACAATGTTTTTTTCAATTTTAGGCCCAAAATGAAGTGTGGAGGTGATCACTTTATCTCAACCTAAGATCACAAAAAAGGCCTTTTGATTCTCAAGATCGCTATAAAGCGCGAGAGAAGCACATACGTCCTTTTCAATGATGTTAGTTTAAGTAAGAAATCACAAAAAAAAAGTTGTACATGTTCGTTTTAAATCCACAAAGCAATGATTTTGATTCATTTTAAAGCACCAAAATGAGATATGAGAGTTCCCTTGTTCAATTTGTTAACCTCAAACAAAATCTAGTCAATGTTGCCTAAAGTTCATTTTAACCCTTTCGTAATGAAAATTGAAAGCCTAGGTAAGGTTCGTTTTAAATCCCAAAACCAAAGATGAGTTAGCCTAAAATAGAAAATTAAGGTGTATGATAGAATCTCCAAGCATTAAAAAATGTTTTTGAATTTCAATTTTGATGTTCAATTTATCGCCAAGTTCCTTCAAAATCCCTTGCGAGCTCGAAATGCTCCTCGCTTTTCTTTCCTTTGCACCTTCCTCGTTTTCCTTCGTTTTCCTATTAGACAAAAGGAAAGCATGTGAGGATAAAAATATTGAACACATTTGGATCATTAACTTCAAACAATAAATGAAAGAACAAAGATTTGGATGATCATGATAATAACAAAATTATTTATAAGTGGACCATGCTTTGATATTGATTTTATTGAAAAATATCACATTTTATAGACCCCTTCCTTCACACTTGATATTGACTAAAGTTATTAAGCCCATAAATAAACCATAAAGAATAAACCTTTCAAAAGCACCCATCTAATCCCAAACGTTGACTATTTCAAAATAATCATAACAAATGTGATAATATAAAATTATGACATTTATTATAGGATCAATAGGTATAATGATATAGTATGAGAGAACTATGAGTGAATAAAATTCTTCCAATGAAATCCATTACTAAATGCATTCATCAAAGCCATATATTGCTAAAAGATCGCCAGCACATGTTGCTTTACTTTCAATGTTGCTGGTTGATTTTCCATACTAGATGTCACTGTATTCCTGATTTGTACCTTCTTTCCCATGAAAATATATGACAAAAAATTTAAACATATAACAAGGATTTTCGAAAACAATGTTTTTCAAAATCAATAAGCCAACAACTTGATATGTTTATAAGTCAAATAGATCATATTAAGTACAAAAAGAAAGACTGGCTGATAAGATTTCTTAAAAATTTTCAAACTAATTGTAATATAAAAGACAACCAATAAGTACATTCAAAACAAACTAATGACATAAATATTTGTAAGTACCGTGGCACAAAAGTCAAACAGATCAATCAAGGCATTTAAAAAAAATAAAATACATAAATCGCAGCACAAATCATGATAGGAAAAGTTGTGATGTGTACAAAATGTATTTTAAAGACCACGCCATTAATGCACCCAACAAGCAAGCTGCACCATGAATATTTTTTTTTTATACACTTAAATGGAATAAGCGGCGTACAGATTGAAAGACACTGGAAGCTTTTACCTACTTTGTAGATTCATAAAAATTCTTCCACTATTCAAATCAGTTTGGCAGATGGACTATGGGGTGTGCTCAATATTGGGAGTTAGTCTTTCAAAGACCATCATAAATAATCAGTAAGCTACTTGTAAAAATCTATCAAAGTCAAGAAAATGAAGCCATCAAATGTGAAGTCTCTTCAAAAAATGAAATCATTAAATGCATGGGAGGAAAAAGAGTAGATAGCTTTCTTCAAGCACTTTGAAAATATCTTAAGATAATTGTACCAGATAGCATTAATGGCAGACAAGAAGGTGATGATGAAAAAAGAGTATAATAGTGTTCAATGTCAATTTCTTGGCCTCGTACTAGAAGTAGATCGTAGACACCAAACAAACATAAAGTAGGTGAGCACACATATCCATCCCATTTAATGCACCATTGAAATTTCCTTTAAGTCGTTTGACATGTTGTTCTGTATCTTGTCACCAAACTTCATCTGAAGCATGTCGATGCTTATTGCCTTATAACCATTCAAGAATTTGAATCGTCCTTTTAAGTATGTTCACATATGAGTTATTGGCCATTGATGGCTTCGGGCTTGTCTGAGAAAAGGAAAACAGATCTGAGAGAGGGTGTCGTCTAGAATTGTGCCTCCATATAGAAGTGAAGGGCTAGTGAAATATTGAAGGATCAAGTGTATCTTAATATTGACCGCCTAAATGGAGCAGTTATGAGGTTGCACATAATATAGTTCAAATTCAAACAATGACTAATGGTTGCAAAGAGGAATTTTCTTGTGCCCAAATTTGGTCAGGCTACTTGGTACAGATGATGACCCAATAGGCAAAAGAACATGTTTGTCAGATGTTGCAAATGCAGCTACACTAGTAAATACGCAGAGAGGAAAAAAAGAATGTGGAGGCCTAGACAAGGCACATTTTCTGTCTGATCAAAAGATGTTAACTCCAAAATCAATGAATCCAAGACATGAACAAAATGAATCTATTACAAAGACAAATATTTTTAATTAAATGTGCTAATCTGATGCAAAGCCTGACCCATAGCCTTTTCCAGCAGATAGTGAAGGCATGCGATATAAATCAACAGTCTTAGCTGAAAGCTTTAGGATGATCAAAGAAATAATAAAGACAATATAACATAAATGTGGTGTGTTCCTTGGATCTACAAAAACAAAACCAACGCCAAGAATGCTTGAAGAAGAATAGAGGCCAAATAATGAAGATCCAATTACTATTTTATTTGAAAAAAATTCCTACACATGATTATGGTACCCCAAATAGTAGAATCTCACAACGCTTAGTTAGATTCTTTTCCACATGTGATTATGGTACTCAAAATAAAAGCAAAAGTGAAAATGAACTCATATTATAGGATTCCTGATAATTCCTATTATATTTATTGCAAGAATAAGATAAAGATAAAAAACAATGTTCGTAGGAAAATTTTACGTTACTTAGCATTCAAAAACATGGTGATTCAAATAAAATAGACATTCAAAACACAAATCATTTGAAAGATTTAGTTTTCAATATGGTGATTCCATCAATAATCAAAGGTTCAAGCCCTCTTTCTAGTGCCATAATGAAGCACCCTTCAAAATTTGCATACACCCCTAAACTTCATGACAAAGGTTAGTGCATACAAACTTGCTAAGTACCCTTATGAAATAACATGTAAATGCTTAAGAAAATGTAACCAATAACAAGGATTAAAAGACATCTAAAAGCATAACATGTACCAATTCCATATTGGATTGGTGTCAATTGTGCAAATGAACCTTTCCCAATCCTCGCTAAAACTCAAATGATGCAAATGCAAAGGGGATGGGAAAAATTAGTTCTCAAATGAAGAGAGTAACTTTGCATGAGGGTTGTGGATGGGTTGATGAAGAATGAAGCTTTCATTTATAGATTTTCAGATTGGAAGAGAGCTCAAAATAGAGCAATGTGGGATAATGATTTGACCAATGAGATGAAGCCACTTGTCACATTGTGATAGGTTGAGGAATGTGCAAGTTTTGGTCAATGTGCCAAAGAGGGGGAGATTCAAATTTGAATTTTAGAGTTAAATACTAAGTGGGGGACATGTAAGAGAGAAGCTATTGCCATGTTGGAAGGGTAATGTCAACTTTCCTTCATATTCAACCTTGGAGAATGTTCCCAAAAGATGCTTTGTTGAGGGAAAATGATGAATTTATAAATGAATTAAAATTCTTTATTGGTGCAAGTGGGAAAAGCTAGAGGATGTGATGGGTGGTTAGATTAGTTTAATCAGGATTAGATTAGCTTAGATGATGTTTAGGTGATTTTGACCTATTTGATTTAAACACTTTGATTTATTTAAATCAAAAGGGATGGAAAATGCATTTGGGATTTAATTAAATAAATTTTGGTTTATTTAATTAAAAGGGGGATGTAAGGTAAAGGTTGATTAATTTGAAAGAGATGAATCTAGGAGATGATTTATGAAAGATGAAATGTTAGGATTTCATTGATTTATTTAAATGAGATAATGATGAAGTGAATTTATTTAATTGAAGGATGAAATGTTAGATTTGATTAAATGAAGGTTATTTAATTTAACTATTGGATTGAAATGTATGCATGTTTTGTGTGTCTACAGAAATAATGTATAAAGGAATGATGAATGAACAACAATATGTAAGAACTCACCAAACCTTATTGAAACCTTGGAGTACAAATCTTAAAATTAGCATGAAATGGCCTCAATGAGTTTAGATCTTGATTATGAACTTGACATAAGATAATGGCTTTGAACATTTGAACTTGATCACCAATGCTACATCATCACATTAGCTCAACAACATGAATGACTTTGATGACATTATGAATGAATCTTGATTACTGAAATAAACTTCAATAATATACTCTTGAATGACTTCTTGATTGCTCTTGAATGCTCTATAATACTCTTGTGAAAGTACTCTTGATTTCTTATGAAGATCTAGTTATGAAACATAATGAAATAACCTTATATTTATACATATATTATCATTAAATATTAAAATTAAAATAACACAAGCCAAAATAAAATTTAGTATTTGAAACCATTAGAATACCACCAAAACATATCCCAAGGGGGGGTCCTAGGGTTAAGTGAGGACCCATTCGCCATGTGGCGAATGGGTCCTAGCATACTTAACTAGGACACACTTCGAGGGATGTTAAATTTGATGTAAAATTATGGTCCTAGGACCTAGTGAGGACCCATTTGCCAAGTGGAAAATGGGTCCTAGGTCACTAAACTAGGACACACACCTTGTAAAATTAAGTGTTGTGTACTGTCATTTATGAATGTCGGAGTTTATCCCTCAGGATCTACAATTAATTAGGCTTTGATTTGAATTAAAGGGGCCAATTAAGCTTAGTTAACCTCAATTAGTTACTAAATCCCTACTTAAGTGTGAGAGTGTAAAGATGCACTTTACAACACCCTAAATAAGGCACCATTAATTCCATTTTATTAAGAAGGGCCCTAAACTTAATGTGAATGTGTAAAACACATTACAACACTAAATCAAGGAAACATTAGGTTCATTTTATTATTAATTATTCCCAAATTAAGTGTGAAAAAAGGATACTCTTTTTGACACTACAATTAGCCCACACTTTGGTGAGAGTATGACCCCATGTCAAACTCACACTAAAGTAGACATTCAAGACACTTACGTATGCAACAATGACAAAAATACACAATCATACACTATCAAAGACCAATAAGATCAATCCTAGATGGTCAAATGTGATGTGGAACACATTTAGACTATTGATTTTGCACTCACTCTAGGGTATTGGAACCTTAGGCCATCCACTAGGTGAGTATCCCTCTAGGAAGGTGGCTTAGTGAGAAAGTCATGCTTGTGTGTCTTCTCTCACAATACTTACCATACCAAAGTTATCCCTTTGATAACTCCGATAGGGTGCCACTCACATTCCTGCTTCTTGCTTAACAAGGTATGTTATGCTAAGCACCCATGCACATGGCATGGATCCATAGGAAAGAAAGGTGTGTTATGCTAGATGGCCTTGAATTAGGGTTCCGAGCTTCACAAGGTCAGCAAGTTGTGTTATGCCAAACACTTATGAACAACAATGCTAGTAAAGGTTTCTATTCAAGGGGATTTTGCTTCATTCGTGCAAGGTCTTCTTCTTAGGGATCATCATGCCTAATGTCTCCAAGAGAGGATAAATCAAGAGTAAATAATGCAACTTAGGGTATGTTTTGCATCGCATTAAGCCAGTAAGAGAAAGTTGTACAATAAGAAATATCACTCTTGGAGGACATCAAACCCAATGACACCACTAAGAAAAGAATGCATCACAAGAAAAAATAAAATCACACCATGAAACATGAAAAATGTCAAAAGATATCAATGATGTATGTCCCCACTTTAAAGTAGTTGCTAACACCATTTCTATGAGCAATTGTCTTAAAGTAGCCAATGGTTACTCCTAAGACATGAGAGCTTTCCTTGAAAAACCCTATACCAAGTCCTATATTTTTGAAATAAAGTTACGTCATGAAAAAGGAGGGGTTGTCCCCAAAAAAATACATAAGGGATCTATGGATTTAGGGTCTATATATTTGTGCTACAATGTTATCATAGAGTGTGGAAATTTCATCATTCCCCAAATACTCATATAATTGGAAGAAAACCATGCATAGAGCGTGAAAACTAAGAAAAAGCATTTCAGGTCAACATGGAAGAGACCTAAATGTCTCGATTCCTTGCATCATCCCAAAAAGGAAAACACAAGACAAGCAAAAAGGTAAAATATTTATGAAATATAGAAGAATGTAGATACATAGAGGAACACATAAAAAGAGAGAGATATAAATCAAACGAAATAGCATGGGGTGATCACATTACACATATGCATTCACATAAAGAAACATGCAAAGGAAAATAAAGCAAGATACTAGTAAGGCACATGTGATTCAACCTATAGCAAGTCATTTGCATCCCAATCTTGTTCAGTATATGTGGAAGGTGGGAAACTAGCCAAAGGGACAATAAAAAATTCCAAAATTAGGACAATGCTAACTAACTCCTTTCCCCCAATAAGTGTCGAAAAATCATGAGCCAAGATAGGAGATGAGAATGAGCTCCTTGCAATAAAGAGAATGATTTGCAAGGAATGTATAACATGTAATAGTGAGAGTGCTAGGATCCTGCAACTATTACATGGCAAGGAGCAAGAAGTGTGCTTTTTTATTCAAGTTTGATTCTTAGAGGCTGAAAAATTCTTCAGCACTTCCTTTAAAGGACAACAATTATTGGTGTGATGGCCAAAGAATCTATGATAATCAAAATATGGATCATTCTTATTAGTTTGTATTTTGGTCAAGTTTGCATGTTTAGGTGGTAATTCGATCAATTGCCAACGTAAAATAGTATAGAAGATTGTATCAATTTTGAATGGTTGCAATGAATTATAGAGAGATTTAGGACGTTCATACAACTATTGTAATTTAATCCTTTGTTGTTCTTGCACTCATGGTTTCTTCTTCTTTGGTATGATTACTATGTTGCCACCACTTTCTTCTTCTAACTACAAACCTTTTCTTTTTTCAAAAAATGATGTGTTAAGATTGGTAAAGTGGTCAAAATTTGTTGGTTCTTTTCTCTTATGCATGGGAGATGTGTAATGAGGTGGTTGAGGAGGAGGAAAATTCCATTAAATGATATGGACTAAGGAACACATGAATTCTATCCCTTTGTTATGTTCAAGCTTCGTTCTTAAGTTCCCTATGAGATGAATGCCATTATTAGCAATAGGTTTGGTTCTCATAAAGTTTTGTGAAATCTCTAATTCTTCATCTATACTCCTTATGTTGTCTTGTGGGATATTAGAAATATAATGCACATTGTTTGTAGGAAGGGAAGTCATGGAAATGGGGTATGCATGCTACAATATCTCTCCCTCCAACAACACAAAATTAATTTTATTACAAGAGTTCATTTTGTGCATATCATAGCGTTCACGGTCATTCTACTAATGAATGTAAAGATTTAAGTGATAAAATTAAATATCTTAAGGATTGTGGTGCTCTTCCTTTTGTTGCGGCACCTAGTTCCTCTAATTGATACTAATTTTCTTGTTTTTCATCAATCATCTTGGCTCATCCTTGTTTTGCACTAAGTAGGGGGTAAGGGGTTAGGTAACCTTATCTTCGTATGAAACTTGTCATTGTCTCTTTTGGCTAGTTGAATTCCTTCCATAAATATATAGGAGCAAGCTTGGGATGTGGACAACATGCCTTAACTTGAATCGTATGTGACGTACTGAGTTATCTTTAATTGTTGCATTTTGGGGGCACCTCCTTATCCATGATGTAGATTCATTCAAGACCATGTGACTTGGCATAAGGATTTCCAAATAACCTCTCATGTCTTCTTCTACTTTAAATCAATTTCTCACAATAATTGTGTTAGCAACCGCTTTAAAGTGGGGGCATACATCGACACTCTTGTTTCACTGTGTGGTTTTCTTTATTATTACAATGTGTCCTTTTCTTGGTGGTGAAATTCGGTTTGATTTCCTTTGAGAGAATGATAAATTTTTTACTTGTCCTCTCTTGGAGACATTAGGCACAATACTCCCTAAGAAGAGACCTTACATGAACTAAGAAAAATCCCTTTGAATGCACCTTACACTATTCAACATTTACAATATCTGTTATATGGCCACCTTGCATAACACACTTTGCTTGCCTATGGAGCCATCCTATTTGTTCATGAGTGTCAAGCATACTAAGTTTTTCTTGCCTCATGAATCATGTTGTTAATGTTTTGTGGTTCCATATTGAAGTCATTAGAGGGATAGCTTTGGTATGGTTAGTATGATGAGAACCCTAAATGTGGGCATTACTTTCTCATTGTATAGTGAGAAGCTTGTACAAAGACATGCCTTTCTCACTAAGCCACCCTTTTTGGATACTCACCCAGTGGACAACTTGAAGTTTTATTGCCTCAGAGTGAGCATGAAGTTTTGGAAAAACAACTTAGATCTAATCCACATCACGTTGGACAAATGGTTGAGGCTTGATCCACCTATTTTTATTTTTGCTTGTTTTTTTTATTCTTTCTTTTTATCCCTTGAAATTGCATGTTTGTGTATCTTGATGTTGCATATCATATACCTTGTGTGTGTCCCTTTATGCTTATGTTCGTTTGACGTAGGATCTTGGATCCTGGGGGCTTTACCACCCCCTTGATCTTTTCCATCCTAGACCATCCACATTGGTACACTCGGACCCCTCTTGAATTTCTACTTTAGTGTGAGGGTGAGTGTAGGATCATGGGTGTCCAAAAAGTGGAGATATGACAAAAAAGATGCTAACAAAAAATTTTATTTGAATTTGATGAAATGAAAAGGGTTTATTGAGAAAATTGTCAGCTTTCCAAAAATATAAGATATTCCTTATTTGGAATTAAATAGATAATTATTATTGACTTTTTACATACATTCTGACTAAAGTCTTGATTGGTAGGCTAATTGAAAAATATCTATAATTCTTATGCAATTTTATATTTTTTGAATCCAAAAAGTGTGGCACATTCTATGCTTCCCATAGTATAAGATAAAAAAAAGAAAAATTGAATTTCATAAATTTTTGATCAAGTTATGGTGGTTAGGCAAACAAGTTTTAATGTTTTTAATTTTTTTTAGTAAAAAATAATGAGTAATTATTTACTTGGAAAAAAATGCAACACATCCATGCATGTGTCCTCTACTTATATTAAAAGTTTCAAAAAAATAAAAAAATTGCTTGTACTTAGGTTGGTCAAACATACACTTGCTTTTTATTTTTTCCTGAAAAATTTAGTACTACTATATTGAAATTTATAAGTTGTCACAAAATAGATTTACTTTTTTCCAAGAAAGGAATAGCATATTAGAAGCTAAATTCAATTTACTACAAAAATTTTTTTCACATATTTTCCAAATTATGTTAAAAAATTATTCAAACTTTTATGTCAAGTTTCCTAACTCTGTTTTTCTAAATTTTATTGCCACTTAAGGGCCTAGTTTGAACCCCCATGATGTTGCACTAACCCGTGAGTTTGAAGCAAGTTCCTTCTATCACTAAAGTTGGGGATAAATTTATTGTAGGAAAAAGTATCCCTTTTTCACACTTACTTAATTTGGGAATAATTAATATTAAACTAAGCCTAATGTTGCCTTGATTTGGTGTTGTAATGTGTTTTACACATTCACATTAAGTCAAGGGATCTTTTAAAATAGATGGACCTAATTGTACCTTATTTAGGGTGTTGTAAAAAGTATCCTAACACTTTCACACTAATCTAGGGCTCTATTAATTAATTGGTCTTATTTATGCTTTAATTGATCCTATTTTAAATCTACAAGCTTTATTAATTGTAGATCTTTTCGTGGATAATCTCAAAACTTATCAAATAACCAATCATAATTCAATGATTTGGGTCATGTATTCTAGATCTGGTGATCTGGGACTCATACGCCACCTTGGGAATATGATTCCCACCTAGGTCTTGGGACTTGATTTCAAGTTGCACACTAAACAAGACACTCCCAGAAATCTATGTCTCAGGTTTTAGCTACTAGGACTCATATGCCACAACTAGCATTTGAGTCCCACTTTAACTAGGACCTAATTTAAATCAAGTTCTTGGTGGGATTCTATTATCCTAGACCCAATGTCAGCTTTTAGTGTCATAATTTCAGGGAATATGGCATAAACAAGTATAAATACAAGGTTATTTCACATAGTTTCATCCTAGAAATTCATAAGGAATCAAGAGCATTCAAGAACATTCAAGAGAATTTCAAGAGCATTCAAAGGAATATTTGAAGAACATTCCTGTAACAATTCAAGATCCATCATCATGTCCAAGGTATAAAGCATCAAGCATGTTGTTGAGCTAGTGTTGTGATGTAGCATTCAAGATCCAAGTTAAGAATTGTTTCAAATATAATTCAAGATCAAGATCTACATTCTTAATGTCCACTTCATGTTAGATTGCATATTTACATTTCAAGAAATCATTCAAGGTATCATTGTTCATGTTTGGAACCTCTTAAAAATGGGTGGGAAGTTATTAAGTGCAATCATATGGTTTAGAACATAAAGCACACCCACTTTCAATATATTCTACTCAATGATAACCTTCGAGATATCAATGCAAAAGAGAAAGGGATCTTGCAATAGAGCTATCCTTGGGGCTGAAAGTAGACTAAAAAAGGGTTTCATCACCATGTTTAGACTTGGAAAAGATAAAAAATGCAAGATGCAACTCTAAAACCTAATTGAATGCAAAGTAATACTAAATGACCTAGAAAAGTGAATGAAATGAAACAAAAAAATGTAGAAAGGAAGGTGTGCACCTGGAAATGGTTGGATGGAGGTTTGGAACATTGGAAAATATAACTTTAATATTGACTATGACTCATTGGCCAAGCTGGGTGAATCAGTCCAAAATCCGGAACGCTATGCAGGAACATTAATCTACCAAATGGGTATCCAAATCTGCAAAAACTTGAAATTTGACTTGAACTAGAACTCATTTTCCAAAAGTGGAGAATCAGTCCAATTGGGTTTTTTCTAAAACTTCAAAGGACAATCCTTCTCTTCTCTATCTACTATGTCCTTCTTGATTGATTTTCGGATCTGAAACCCTAATTTGCAACCTGTAGGTTTTCTCCAATGTTCTCCAAGGCTTGATGACAACTTTAACAACTTTGATCTCTTGACAAACTTTTTCCAATCTTGCTCCTTAGGAAACCTGCAATCCAGAAAAAGCCCTTGCAATAAAGTGTTGTAAATATGCTTGAGATGGATGCAATGGATGTAGTTCTTGATTCTTGCTTGAATGATGTTGATTTTGATTGAAACACTTGCTTGAATCATAAACCCTACATCACAATTGTTAGCACAATAACAAACATGATGCATGAAGTCCTTGACATGATGATTGATGCTTGAAGAATGCTCTAAAATGCTTGATAATCTATTCTTGAATGCTTTTGTGACTGCTTGTGAATAATTCATAGCTTGTTAGATTTCTAGGTCCAAAATATGAGTGAAAGAACCTTGTATTTATACTCAATTATGTAATAATTCCTGAAATTACAACACTACAAGTTGACATTAGATCTAGTAGAATAAAATTCTGCCAAAAATTTGAATTAATTTTAACTTTGGGCCACATGGGACTCATTCACCCAAGGTGGAGAATGAGTCCCAGCAGGCTTAAATTTTGGGACCATTTCAAAAAATTCTTTGAAATGTGTAAAACTAGGTTTGGGACCAGAAGATCTAGGTGGTGGGCCATTCAAGCATGAAACACCTAAATTAAGATTGGCTAATGATTGGTTTTAGGATTATCCTTGAAAAGATGCAATAAATGAGGCTTGTGGATACAAAATAGGGCCAATTAAAGCATAAGGAAGCTCAATTATTAATGAAAACCCTAGAAAAGCATGAAAGTGTGTTACAACACTTCACAACACTCTAAACACTGGTACATTTTGACTCAAAATATGACAAAATTTCATCATTATTTCGACAAACTTTCGTTGAAATTATTTTGTCGATTTTCCAACAAAATTTGAAACGTCAAAATTCTAACCCAGTCGGTGATGCTGGGTCAGAATTTCAATGTTTCAAAGTTCATTGGAAAATCAACAAAATAATTTCGACAAAAGTTTGTCAAAATTATGATGAACTTTTATCAAATTTTAAGTCAAAATTTATCAGTGAAATAAGACAAGATTAAAGTTAAAAAGAGGTTTTATAGGTATAATTAACTAATAAAACCTTTGAAAAGTGTGAAAGTGGGTTACACCACTTCACAACACTTTAGCAATGTACCATTCATGTTCATTAGCTCAGAAGGGCCTAAGACCTAATGTGAATGTGTTAAACACATTACAACACTAAATCAAGGCACAATTAAGCCTAGTGCACAAGGAGGGCCCAAATGAGCAAGGGAAAAGTAGAAGGGAAACTTTTTCCTTGACTACATTCAGCCCCAACTTTAGTGAGAGGATGAACTTGCTTCAAACTCACACTAAAGTAGAAAAACACACATCAAGAGGGTTCTAAGTGTACCAATTCCGGTAAGATGAGATGAAAATGATCAAGAGAGGTGATCAAGCCCTTAGGATCAAGATCTCATTGAAAACCAACATAGGCACTAAAGAACACAAATGAGAATGATATAAAGAGAAACAACAAGGCACAAACATTCACTGTCAAAGACGAAAGAGAGAAAAAGTAAAAATAAAAGAGTTAGATCAAACTTTGACCATTTGTCCATCGTGATGTGGATTACATCTAGGTTGTTTGTCTGGAAAATGCATACTCACTCTATGGCAATGAAACTCCTAGTTGTTTGTTGGGTGAGAAGTCCAAAAAGGTGAGAAACATACACTCATGGATGGTATGCACTCACAAACGCACGCTAGTGGCTATGGGGAAAGTCATGCCTCGGTTGGTCTTCCTGCTCAAACCATACCAAAGTTATACCTCTTGATAACTTTAATAAGGCCCGCGTAAAAATAGTTTTCAAGCTTCATGAGGTAAGAAAAAATTTGTATGCTTAGAGCTCATGAACAAACAAGATGGATCCATAGGCATGCAAAGTGTGTTATGCAAGGTGGCCATATTTTAGTTGTTGTAGATGAAAAATAGTGTAAGGAATGTTCAAAGGGATTTTTCTTAATTCATGTAAGGTCTCTTCTTAGGGAACATCATTCCTAATGTCTCCAAGAGAGAACAATTCAAATAAATAACACACTCTTGGATGGAATCAAGCCCAATGACACTACCAAGAAAAGGACGCATCACAAGAAGAAAGAAAATCATGCAGTGAAACATGAGTGTCAATGTATGCCCCCACTCTAAAGCGGTTGCTAACACCATTAGTGTGAGAAATTTCTTTAAAGTAGAAGAATACATTAAAGGTTATTTAGAAAGCCCTATGCTAAGTCATATGTTTCTGAATCGAACTACATCATGGATAAGTATGTCAAATGTGAGTCAACTTAAGGCATGTATTCCACATCTCAAGGTTGCTCTTATATGTACATGAAAGGTGATAAACTAGCCAAAAGAGACAATGACAAGTGGCATATGAGGACAAGGCTACTTAACCCCTTTCCCCCACTTAGTGCAGGACAAAGATGAGCCAAGATGAAAAAAGGAACATGCTAGAGTGAAAATTAGTATCAATTAGAGGAATTAGGTGCTCCCACAAAAGGGATAGCACCAAACTCCTTAAGATGTTGGATTTTACTACTCAAATCCTTTCATTCATTAGTATAATGACCATGAACTCTATGATACACACAAATTGAATGTTTGTAGTAAAATTTCTTTCATCTTCTTGGAGGGAGGGATATAAAAAGATCTTGGAGGAGTCTCAACAAGATACCTTCTTGATAAATAGTAGAGGATTTTATGTTATTTTGTGGCAAATATATCTCTTTCTTAGTACAACATTTCATACCTACACAAGACTCTTTAGATTGCAACATTGTGTTCTCTCCTTGAAAGGAGGATGTAAAATTTTTCAAATTCAAATCATTAGTGTTTTGATTGATATGGTCTTACCACCTGCAGGCACATATGCTGATAGTGATGAGGCTTTGAAATGAATGTTAGGTGCTTATTATAATGTGTCCTCGCTTACTTCCATGAAAAACATTCCTTGTGCCATGACTGTTACCAAGCAAATAGTAAGTGATATCACTGAAGAGATCTATGAATTTGAAGGTCCTAAATCCAATGCACTCGCTTTAGGAGATACAATTGATGTTCCAATGGACATTAATGATAATGATAAAGTTATTAAAATTGGGAATTGCCTTGATGATGAAGAACAAGAAGACACTACAACTTTATTTCATGATTTTCCTAAAAATTTTGCTTGGAAATATTCTGATATGCTAGGAATTGACCCAAAAATTGTGACACATAACATTTTCCTTGTTGAAAATGATAAACCCGTTCATCAAAAGATAAGAAAAATGCACCCTAACATAGCCTTGCGTGTTAAAGAGGAGCTAAAAAAATTCCTTGATGCAGGATTTATTAGACCTATTGATTATTCTCCTTGGATCTCAAACATTGTCATAGTTGTAAAACCTGATAATCGTATTAGGATATGCACAGTTTTTTGAGATTTGGGCAGGTGCATAGAGAGGGGTAGCCAATTTGTGGCCACTTTCAAATAAAAGTTTTGAAAATTCATTACGCGAGCACGTTATAACACATTGAATGACTTTCAATTATTTTTTTTCTTTTAACATGTCATAATGCGAGTGTGTTATGACATGTTAAAAGAAAAAAAAAGAAATGAAAGTCATTCATTTTTCATTTTGACTATTTTTTTGTTGTGCCTACGGCCAAAACCCCTTTTTTCATGCTCACATTCTAGGAGGAGGCATTGTGCAAAAGTCTTCACCAAGGGTTGATATTTCTTCACAAGGATGGTGCCACGATGATGGGGAGGTGTGAAAGGTAAGGATTGTTTTCTTTTTGTTTTGAATTTGTTAGTTTTAGGTTGAATTTTTTTTTTAGGTTGTATTTGATATATATTTTTTTGAATTTGTAGAATATGTAAATCAACCTACAAACCCTCAAAATCCTCAACAAGATCAACCAAATCCTCAAGAAAAAAATCCTTAAGAACAAAATCAACCACAAAAACAACCTCCTCCACCAATCACTCAATACCCTCCTGACACTCAACAAAATTTGATGAGTGAAATTGAGAAATAAATAAATAAAATCGAGGATTTAATTAGTACGTTGAGTGTTCCAAATGGTTCAACCATAGAAAGAATGACCCTAGAAAGTTCATTGAAAGATATGTTAAAAAATGTAGATTCAATTAGCAAACAAATAACTAGATGGAAAGATAGGAGGCAGGTGGCTAGGGCTTATTATGCAGATAAACTATCATATAAAGATGTAAAGGATTTAAAAATTACAAAAGGTGATTTGTGCTCATTATTCATTGACCCACACACAAATCAAAATCTTACGCTCAATGCGAAGAGGTTTCCTATTCATTGGTGCCACCACCAATAGATTAGGAACTATTTTTATGATAGGTGGTACATGGTCTTTGATTACCCACCATGCAACAATTGTCAAGTCCCACAATATTTCCTTAGGAAACTATACAGTGAGTTCATATTGAAAGAAATCACAAATTATTTTGATATGAGGGACTTCCAGGGGAGAGGTGGGGGGTCGGCTAAGGATAGACCCAGTGCACAGTCAGATCCAATGGGACTAGGGAGATGAGCTCTCACTAGGCCGCCTTGTGAGCATGTTGTTATTCCTTCCATTGTGAAGGAGAGTGTTGATGTAGAGACATTGCAGGTGATCAACACTTTGATCCAGAGTGTCATCAAGGGAAGTCTTCGAGTGGTGGCCTTTGAACCCATATGTGTCAATCTTGCAGGGCGACTTGTTCATATGACCCCACCCACACTTAGGAGGCTGCTATGTAGGATCCTTCTGCAACTATGGAGATGGAGAGGGCAGCTGGCATTTTTCTTGAGGTGTATAGCATTGATAGTTAGGTAAAGTTAGCATGTTCATTGAATTGAATTTAATAAATTTCAATTTTGAAATGAAAGATTAACTAATTTAGTTTTATGATTTTAATAAAATTGTAGGGTCATAGTGTTGAGATTGGATACACTGGCCCTCCACCTACTTATTTCTGCAGTACACTTATTGGTGGGGTATGTAACTAGTAAACATTTATAAATTTATTACATGTTAATAACATTCTTTAATGAATGGTATTTTAATATGTGGTTTTGGATGTTGAATAGGCTAATATTGGAGGTTTCTAGGGAACACCTCCTAGTGCCAGTGGATTTACTCAAACCTACACACAGGTAATAGAATAAAGAGCTTAACTAATGAATTTTACTTAGTATATTTGTGTAGTTTATATTCATATCGTTGAGTACATTACATTGCACATCATTCAAACTCAAAGCATTACTTCACATTCCATAGCTAATAACTAGATGTTGATAGATGAAAAAATTTCAACTACAATATAGTTTTTTAGAAAGTCAACATAAGCAGTGATGCAATTACTTCACCATGAGAACACATTTCTTTAAGGAATTTCTTCAAGCATCTCACCACCTTTTCTATGATACCACATTTTCCATACATGTTTACCAAAGTTTTTTATCAAACTAATCTTCCTTGCAACTATAGCTAAAAGCCTAAAATAGGTGATTTCCAACAAACTATGGATGCTTGGAAAATATCTATCAAAGCATAATAGTAAGCAATAATACCACATAGAAGGCAATAAACTTTCTGAAAAAATTCCTGAAAGAAATGTGGTCTTATGGTGATGGAATGTCATGACGTGCATTTTTTTGTAATGGCATTCCATCACAATGAGACCTCATTTCTTTGAGGAATTTTTTAAAATAGATCACTACCTTCTCTATGCCACCATAGTTAACGTACATGTCTATGAAAGCATTTGATCAAATGGTTCACCAGCTTGTTGCTATGGGTAAAAGCCTGAAAACACGTCCTTTTGAACAAGATATGGATAGGCCAAATAGTAAGCATGAGAATCATAAATATATAGTTTAATAAGTACTCCAAATTTTGTTCATTATCTCATACATTATATTTCATGATGTGGATTGATATTGTAGTTTTTGTGATTGAATAATTTGTTGTTTTATTTTTAGTTGTTGCAAGTTGAAAGACCTCTCAATGTGACAAGGGAAATGGAGATCGTTGTTTCATCTACTATACAATCCTCGATGACTCTAATAGGGGAGGTATGAGGAAAATTAGTAAATTTCAATTTACATTCATTATTATAGATGTTAGTTAGTGAAAAGTCAAACTATTATTGATTTGTAGTTTTATTTCTATTTAGATGGTTTATATAGGGCTTGAGCATGCCTGAGCATGGGCATGTGAATATTTCCCTTATGGAGAGAGATCATGAGATGGAAGTAAGTGATTATTTTGTTAAATATATCATTTTTTGTAATGTAATTTCTATATATTAATGTCTTTACTTCTTATCAATTGTAACAGTTAAAACTTCACTATGAACTAAACTCTAGGAGTAGCAGCAGGAGAACTCCTCGAGCGTAGCATAAATGAGTGACATACCTATTGCCATCCAATCGACAAGAAAATGGAAAGAAATTATTTCCAGAGCATGGAGAGCAATGACTTTTGATTCCAGAGCCCTTTGTTGTATGCCTACATGGCAGTTTTGTACATAATTTGTACTGGATATATTTGACATTGTATGCCTATATGGAATTCTCCTAAGCCTATATGGCTATTTTATACCTATGTTTCATACTTATATCGACATATATTGATGTATGCCTACATGTCTATTTGGTTAATACAAATATTTTCTATCAATGGTGTCCATATTTGCATTCTAAATTGATGGTTCAATAGATATGAGTTACATGTATTCAAGTGTATACTTTACAACTTATGTGTGTTCTAATGTATACTTTGTGACTTATGTGTTTTCATGCATATACCTTGTATTCGTGCATATACTTTTTATTAATTTGTGTATACTATGTATTCATGTGTATGCTTTAATGCTTACACATTTTTTAGTACTTGTGCTTCCCTTATTCACATGTACATGATTGACTTATTCATGTGTATACTTATTAATTAGTTAGCCCTAGCATTGATCATTATCGTCCTTCATGGTTTGTCTTGAATATTAATTGATTGATGCTAAGCAACTTTATCTAAAATAAAAAAACACGTTTTCAATTAGTATTCCATGAAATGATTAATAAAAATATTCCAATATATTTAATCCTTTGATTGGAACAACTCAATTAAACAAAGGACACAATCTTCACAACACTTGCAAAACATAATATTCAGAGTATATGAAGTAGTTAACTTCTTGACACATTATCATACAAACATTTATCTTCAATAGTCTTTAAACATTTTCACGGCATAATCCTCATAGTGCAAAATGAATTGTTTTTGAAAGAGGAAAAACAGGTTTTATAGGGACCCAAAACCACAAAGTTTACAAAATAAAGAAAGAGTCAAAAGAGACATCACTATTGGAAAGGATGTAAAAATAACAACAGTATACGTCCACAACCATCAAAAAGGCCAGTGAAGGCCACAAAACCAAAAAACTAGAAAAAAAGCCAGCAATAGCTAAATTTGAGTTTTTAAAAGATTAGGAGTCTCAGCTTCTAGCTCGTTCATATACTGAACTCCCCTCTTTAAGATTTCAACTATCTATGTAGTGGGAGGAGCTTTCCTTTTAAGATTGGCCTGGGTCCTTTTAGAAATACCTTGGTCCTCATTCTTTCCTTCCTTGTTCTCTTCCAAATCTACAACCAGCGAACCCTGTTGTGTTTTTTCTAGCTTTTTAGACATAGCATTATGCCTAGCCATTTTATGGTTTTGTTCCATGATTGTTTTCAAGTTATTTTTAATTTAACCATTTCCTCTTCCAGAGACTTGTATTTTTCCTCAATGAAACCTCCTTTCTTTCCAATACTATTCTTATTCTATTTCCCTTCTTCATTACTGAGAGCAGCTAGCTTCAGCTCCAACTCCTCCAACTTACTGTGCAGAGCCCTATTTATTTCATTGAGCATATTAATTTCTTGATAGGGGGTGTGTGCAGGATCATGATGGGCCAAAAAGTGGCAATATGATGGGTATGTGGCTGATGACTTTTTTTTAACCCAAAATTGATGAAACTAAAAAGGTTTTTAAAGGAGATTCTCAACTTTCCACCAATATAAATTATGCTTTACTTTGAATTTAATAAGTAATTATTATTCATTTTCTATTCAAATTACAACTAAAGTCCTGATTGATAGACTAATTGAAAAATATCTATAGCTTTCAAATGGTATCGCATTTTTTTAATCTAAAACATCTGTCACATTCTATGCTTTGCATACTATAGGATTAAAAAAAGAAAAATTGAATTTCATGAAGTTTTTACCAAGTTAAGGTGGTCAGACATACAAGTTTTTTATATTTTTTTAAAGTTGTAATAAAAAATTCATAATTAATTATTTACTTGGAAAAAAATTATAAAAAAATATGCATCACATTGGGACATGAGTCCTATACTTATATCTAAAATATTATAAAAAAATATTATCATTTTATTGTGGTTAGGGTGGTCAGACAGACACCTACTTCTTATTTTTTCCATGAAATTTAAGTACTAGTGCATTGAAATTTCAAATTTTCACCAAATAGATTTAAAAAAAAAAAAAACCTAGTAGATTAGAAACTACATTCAATTTGATACAAATTCTATTCTTATATATTTTTCAAATAATATAGATAACTTATTCATTTTCTTATGTCAAGTTGCCTAACTCTGTTTTTTCTAATTTTTTTTCCACTTAAGGGCCTGTTTTTTCCATGATGATCCTGCACATACCCTAGGAACACTTTAAGACCCTAAAAATGTCACTGATGCCATTTCTAGTAGAGGCCAGAGTGTCTCCAGACTGAACCCGATCTAATATGAGATTAACATCACCCGGGTTTGGGGAGCTAGGAAATCTAGTGCCTTCAAATCTGAAAGAGGCAGGAGGGGAGGGCACAAAATTTCTACTGGCTTCAGGGTTCTCAAATTTGTCTTCCACAGAGTCCGCAGAGTAGGAAACTAGCTTGTTGGCAGGGGATCCCTTAAGAACAATATTCCTTAAGGGGGCAGAGAAGTCGAGTAAGGACTTAGGGTTAGCTCTAGCAAGCTGGGGTTTTTTAGATTGGGTTTTCTTACCATACATCTCAAAGGACGGGTGGGTTTAAACAATTCTCTCCTGGTTTGGATGAATCTCTGAACCCCCACTATTAGTATCATAGTTCTCAGACTCTGAAGAGGCCACATGTTTAGATAAAGCAGACATGCTTTAATAGTGTTCAAAAATTAACCTAATAAGACCAGGATGAAGAATAGGGTATCTTCTAGGATTTTTCCTATGGTCCTCAAGGCTATTACTCAATGAACATAATAAGTAGTGAGGAAAATCAATCTGTACCTTATGGCAGAAGTGGTTAAGAATGGTGAAATGATGCCCATACACTCTGGTAAATCTCTCATCCGGGGTGATATACTCCATAATAACATGAAGTACCTTTTTCCACAGTGCCTTGATGGTATCAATTTCAAAATAGTTGTTAGAGATTTTAACCAGTTTTACTTTCTCCTTGTCCTTCTTAGGAAGTTTGATGACTTCCTCATCAGAGAACCTTCTATCATGATAAAACTTCATGCCCTTAGTGGAAATTCCAGTAATCTCCCCTATACTCTGCTCATCCAGCTTCACTTTCCTTCCGAAGAGAATAATTTCGCCGTTGTTCCAGTTCTTCTCGAAGTAGTCTATAGCCATAGAATCGGGCCCATGAATTTTTTCCACATATGGAACCAGCCCACCTCTTCCAATCTACTCCCAAACCTTATTGTTCCTAGTGTTCACCTCATAGCTTTTAGGCTCAATTATTTTCCTGCCCCCCCCCCCCATTTTCATTTTCTCCTTGCTACAGACTCTACTAGCACCGAGAACATGTTGCTGAATTGTGCAGTTGTTCCAATGCACCAACAAAGCGTGCCACTTTTTCTTCCCTTCTAAGTAACATGACATGGCCCCATAAAATCTCTTGATTTTGATGTACCTAGCCCCTTTCTCTTTAATAATTAATTGTATGTGCCTCTTTCCCATGCGTAACATCATAATCTAGTAATTCCCTGACTTCAGTTCTCAAGTCCCTACAATTTTGCCACATGTTCAATCCTTGCTTCCTAACCCCTTCATTAGCAAAGTAATCTACCACGCTGTTAGCTTCCCTGTAGAATGTGAAACTTTTACTTTTTCAATTTTTTCGAGAATAGACTTTGCTTCATCTATCCAATTCTTTATCATCCATGAGGGTGGGGTCCTTCCTAAAAGACAATCAATAATATTTTTAGAATCTCCTTCAAGCCATAAGTTTTTTATATTCAGATTATAAGATAACTTTAAAACTTGAAAAGCTTCGATAGCCTCTGCCACATGGTTGGTTTGGTGGCCAATGGATATAGCCACAGCTACCAAAAAGTTCCATTTGAATCCCTTAGCACACCTCCACTTCCTACCATCCCCGGGTTGCCCTTCGCAACTCCATCAAATTTTTCCTTATACCAGCCATTTGGGGGAAAGGTCCAGTGAACACCCTCCCTAATTTTCTTAGCTGGCTTGGAAGCAAATGAAATGTCCACTTTAATAGTCCAATCTTTTTCAATCCTCAAATCATAGGGAGTGCACACCATAGCTTCTAGGTTAAGATATTTTTGAGGAATCACATTAAAGTTTTCCTTTATAAGCCTAAAATTTTTCTCAAAGACATTATTCTCTAACATCTCCTTGTCCCTGAAAAGTCTATTATCGTGTTCCTTCCACACTCCCTAAGCAAAAAAAGGGAATAAAAAATCCCATAACCTTCGAATATAGGGATTTTGAGAAGGGGCTTTCCATTGTAAAAATAACTTTTCAATGGTCTAGGGGAACACCCAAGAGATATTCCAGATAGCTAATAATTTTCCCCAGATTAAGGAAACAAATAGATAGTGGAGAAACAAGTGGTTGGTTGACTCTGCCTCACTCTTATAGATGTAGCATCTATTGGGGATTTGAAATCCATGTTTACAAAGATTGTCCACCATGAGAACATTATTCTGAAGCATTATACAGAAGAAGATATTGAATTTTGGAGTCAGGTTTTTAATCCAAGCTTTAGACTAGAAGGAAGGGGGGGCTTGAGAAAGGGACAACAAAGAGACAACTGAAGAGAAAAATTAGTTACCTGAAGGGTTATCCATCCAGACAAGAGTGTCATCCTGCTGATTCTGACCCAAGCTGACAACCTTTAAGGAGGATTGAAGCTGAGTCAACTCCTCACTGATCACACATAAGTTCACCCAGTCTCCTTCATGCCAGTAATCTTTGACCAGTTCCTCGAAACTAGCTTTACATTGCTCTGCCCATCTATTGAATCTTTCAATATTAATAAGGGATTCCTTAAAGAGCTGTTTATCCTCCCAAAATCTAGCTTGATTGCCACTTCTGATGTGCCATCCTATCCCCAATTCCAAAAATTTTCTACCAGCAAGCTAAACCACATGGGAGGGCAGGAGAATCCAGCAGAGCTTTGAGGGTCATACGGTCAGCCATGTATTTACTTCTTAAAATATCTTTCCATTCTCTGCCAGACGAGAAAGATCTCCATATTTGTTTGGCTAGCAAAGTATTATTAATAATTCTTATTTTTCTGAGATCTAAACCCCACAAAGTTTTTAGTCTGCAAACCAAATCCCACCCTATAAGAGACATTCTCTTTCTTTCCTCCACTCTAGACCAAATGAATCTTTTTTGGATCTTTTCAATGGCCTCTGCGTATTTAGCAAGGATTTTGAAGAGGCTTAAAGCATAAATTGGGAGATTCTTAAGAGAAGCTTTAAGAAGCTGGATTTTTCCAACTTGGCTCAAAAGAGCTGCTTTCCAACCTACCAACTTCTTTCTGAACCTGTCAACCAAAGAGCACCAAAAAGAATTTGGAGGTTTAAGGCATAACGAAAGTCCTAGATAAGAAGAAGGTAAGGATTCCACCATGCAATCAAGGATTCTAGCAATCTTGACCTTTCTATGCTCAAGGGTATTGAAGAAAAAGATGGAACTCTTCTGTCTGTTGATCTTCTACCCAGTCACCTTCTCATACACAACCAAAGTTTTTTTCAAAGTCTTAGCCTCGTTCACTGAGGACCTACACATCAACATAGTGTCATAAATAAACTATTGGTGAGAACATATCAGATTCATGGAAGAAGGACTAAGACCAACAAGGGACCTCTATTCGATCAATCTCTTAAGATTCCTTCCCAGTATTTTAGCCATTATAGTAAAACGAATAGGTGAGATAGGGTCACCCTGCCTTAGACCTCTTGAGTTTTGAAAAAATCTAGAGGGAGATCCATTAACAATGATAGTTGTGGAGACCGTGGTAACCAACTGATTCACTAGTTGAATGACTCTGCTACCGAAGCCAAACCCCCTTAGGATTTTGAATAAGAACTCCCAGTCCACATGATGGTATGCTTTGGAGATGTCCAACTTGAGAAGAAACCCTTTAGTTTTAGATTCCACAAGTGAATGAATATTTTCATTGACTGTGACTATTGAGTCTAAAATTTTCCTTCCAAAAAAAAAACCATTCTACTGAGGGGAAATCAGCAAAGGAAGGATAGAAAGGATCCTTGAAGTCAACACCTTAGAAATGATTTTATAGAGAGAGTTGCAAAGACTAATGGGTCTGAATGCCTCAAACTCCATTGCCCCTAGTTTCTTAGGAATAAGGACCATGAAAGTAGCATTCAATTCCTTATGGAGCCTTCTAGAACCAAATAATTCCTTAACAACATTCACTACATCATTTTCCATGATATCACAAAACCGTTGAAAAAAGAACATAGGAAATCCATCAAGCCCAAGGGCCTTGTTTCCTTCAAAAGAAAAGACAGCTTTCCTGATTTCCTCCATAGAGGGGATGGCCACAAGATTTTCATTGTCTCCCCTAACAAAAACCTTGGGGATGGCCTCTAATAAAAATTATTGATCATTTTGGTTGATTTCCCCATTCATCGATAATAGGTTATTATAGAAGAGGACAACTTGCTTTTTGATGTCTTCCTCTTCCTCAAATCTAGTACCATTAACTTCTATGGAAGAAATTCTATTGGTGGCCCTGTGTTTTGAAGTAGATGATTGGAAATACCTTGTATTTCAATCTCCAACAGAGAGCCATAAAACCCTCAATCTCTACCTCCATAACTCCTCCTCTTTTTCTAATATGTCATGCAGCTTCACCAACACCTCATTTTCTCTATCCTTAATATCTTCAATGTATCCTCCCTTCTGGATTTTTTCCTAGATCTCTGCAAGCTTCAATTGAACTTAAGATTTTATGCCAAAAATGTTTCCAAAGGATTCTTTTTCCATCTTTTTAAATTATGTTTGACTTCTCTTAGCTTTTTAGCAATTCTGAACATAGCA
Organism: Sequoia sempervirens; assembly: GCA_007258455.2. Classification (NCBI taxonomy): domain Eukaryota; kingdom Viridiplantae; phylum Streptophyta; class Pinopsida; order Cupressales; family Cupressaceae; genus Sequoia; species Sequoia sempervirens. The sequence continues at coordinate 72,882 of VDFB02281800.1, forward strand.
ATTCCTGGAACATCAATATTCCACCATGATTTCCTAATTTCTTCTAAGATTAGGGGATGGGACAACCACATTCTTTCAAATCTAAAGGGAAAGTTTTTCTTCACCTTTATAGGGTCTGCCACAAAAATTATGGGAAAGTGATCCAACCCAACTCTAGAGAGAGCTTTAAGAGAGCAAAAATAGCTTAAAAGCCACTAATGAGAAATTAAAGTTCTATCTAATCTAACTTGAATTAGTTCCTTACCAGTTCTTCTATTCGACCATGTATACTGAGCCCCTTGCAAGTCCATATCAATCAACTCCTTGTTGTTGATGAAGTCAAAAAGATTAGACTTACTCTCCTGGTTCACTTGAGAACCTCCAAATTTCTCCTCGTTCAGAAGGGGAGTATTAAATTTTCCCATAACTATCCAATGTTCATTATCAAAAATCATGTGGAAAGCAAAAAGTTCATTCCACAAATATTTTCTAGCTCCTTTCCCATTCGGAGCATAGATGTTCGACTGAATCCAACTAAATTTATCTTTGATATGTGTAAATTTAGTGGCCACATGATTGTTGCTTTCCAACAAAGGTTCCCCTTTAATGAGGTTTTGGTTCCAAAAGGTAGCAATTCCCCCTGATGCACCATCTAAACTATTTCCTTGAATCCCACAATTCTGAAACATTTTGATCTTCTCCACCTTTTCTTTGGGAATTTTAGTTTCTTGGATGAGGATAATATCAGGTTTATGATCCCTCTTGTGAAGCCTATTGATCCCTCTTATATTCTAGGACATAATCTTCATATCTTACCAGGGGATTCGAGGATCTCCGAAATGGTCTTTTCAACACCATCTGCTATATCCTAAAAGCTTCCATGCTCTCTCTGCCATTTTACCAATCTTCTGCCCTGGCCAAGGGGTGATCCCATAATAGTGGTTTACAATTTTTGGCCAAACTGGACACTGAAATTATTATTTTTAACTAAATCGTCACATTCGGGCACCTATAGTGGCTAAAGTATGAGGAATTTGAAGATGGTGCAAACTAGAGTCTCATCAAATTTTGTCTGTAGATCCTAAAAATATTATTTTCAAAATTTTTGAAATAAAATTGCACTTCTTTTTCCATCTCCCACGAAAATTGATTTTTTTCAGAAAATAACATTTTAAAAAAGTGACGCACACCGTATAACGCATAACTTTTTTTTCCATGAAGGATAAAATTCTAATTCTTTCAAATTTAGATTTGTAACTCCGATATCTAGTGCTTCCACTTGGTTAGATAGTTCTTTATTGAATATTTTTTCCTTAATCTAGTTTCAAAGTCAAAAAAATTACAATTCAGACACAGCGCGACCGTATAACGCGTAACTTTTTTTGTATATGTCAAAATTTTTATTTATTTTTTGTTGGATCAAGGACTTCAATATCTAGTGCACTCATATTTTTCAATTTTTTTTTAATAATCTTCGATTTTTCCACATGTGAAGAACAAAGAAATTCATTTTCAATGAAAAACCTATGTTTAATAAAACTTAAAAAACAAACACATAACAAAACCAAAACATATTAAAATTATATTCATTGGATAGCTTGATTTGAGGAATACCATAATCATTTGAAATAAATTTTAAATGAATTCATTTGATCCCCCAAAAGCTAAATCAAAAGTGATTTTTTATCAGCATTTTGATAGGTGTAAAGGAGACACATTTATAGGTATGGTTTAAAACTAGCGAGGTTCTATCCAAGGGGGTTTTATCTAAGGTGAGTTGATCAAACCCTCTTCAATTGGAATCCTTAAAATGGAACTTTTTAAGGCTTAAATCATTATATTTTCTAAAAATATGTGATTTCAGCTAAAATCTATTCTTCTCAGGAATTGTAAACCACTATTATGACAACACCCCAAGCTTAGTGGCACCACAATCCACCTTTGCTCTTTTTTTTGGTAACAACTCCACTCAGAGTATTCTAATGTTTGCTTTTCTCATTTTTCTTAGAATGAGAGAGGACTTCTTCCCAGTCAGTATCTTCTTGGCTCTCCATCTCTCTACCAGATTCCCATTCCTCATCACACATTCTTATTTGTTCCCAAGGGAGGGTGTCCATTAGGCCATTCCTAGACTGATTCAGATTTTCACTTGAAAGTTCAGTAGTCTGGCTCAGATCCTGCAAGGTGTCCTTTACAAAATCTGGGGTTTTTTTTACCAAAGATTAAGAGGGTCACTCAGATGGGAGCATTCAACAAAGGTCACATTCAGGATTGGAATGCAAATATCCAAAGATAGACCCTTGATAGGAATGTCCTCCAATCCAGGAAACCCATTTTCTTTATCTTCTGGTAAAATCTTAAGAGTAGAGGGGACAAAGTCCTCATCCCTTTTCCCTTCCTCCGTATTTTCCAAATTTCTTTCCTCATCTTCCCTAGGTCCATCATTATTTTCTACTCTTTCTTGGTGATTAGTCTGTGCATTAGGGTCCTTAGATTCTGTTTCATCAATATTGTCAGAGGTATTCCTCTGAGTTTCATTTTTCCTACCCACCTCCTCATTGGTGTTGCTTGCTTGTCCTTCCCCATTAGTTTTCTTTCTCCAAACAATCTTAGGGTTGGAAAGGTAATTTTATTTTTCTTTATTGAAATTTAATGGGCATTTCTTTGTTGTCAAAAGATTTAAATGTCAAACTTTCGCAATATTATTTCTTGTATATGAAATGGACTCAGGAGAAAGCAAGTTATAATTTATAATACTGTAAATAAGAAATGAATTCAATGCTATCCTAGACCCTTGAATAGGTCTATTTAACAAAGCAACACACTCTCAATCACTCTTCCAATTGGAAAAAACCACTGGGCAACATTTACCAAATTATGTTGCCCCTTAACTTTACCCACTTTTACTTCGTCAAACCTCTCTTTTTCATTCAAAACCCCTCTATTCGCAATTAGGACATCATGCTATAACATACTTTTGACCTCCCTTGTTCTTGTAGACCATTTGAACACATCAAAATCCACAACCTCACCCTATTTCCAACCTATTTTAACTTATTCTCAAGCAATTTCTTCTTTTCACCTCATCTAGCCTTGTTTTTAAGGCCTAAATTCTAAATTTTGAATAGGGGAAATGTTAATAATCTCTTCCAATTCCTTTACCAATGCTATTTTATTATGCATACTTACATAATTGACTCAAATGACCCCACACTAACTCAAAACTAAAAGGAAGATTACAAAATAGCATATCATGGCCTTATTTGACATTATAATGACTAAAACCACTGAACTAGACCTTCTACATCAAATGGAGGAACAAGGTGCTCTGCACCAATGATCATACACTTTTGTGTGGAATATTCACACTTCTCAACTATCATGTGTATGTTTCTCTTTTCCATTATTTTGCATGCCATCATAAGGGATCAAGCCAGTTGAACATAGCTCAGATCAATTCTACATGTTTGGGTGTGAAAGAGGACCATGCATACCATAAACCTACCTATCAAGATGCATTGGAATAGTTAGTTTGGTCACATGAATTGCAAAACAAAATTTTCACCACTTTGCAACTTTACGTTGCTTCGATTTGACACTTTTTCCATCAAGTGAAAACTACACACCACAAGAAAAGGACTCTAAGATAACAAAAATTGAGAGAGGTTATTGTAGAGGGGCCCAACATGATCCCGTTGGCTTAGATGGAGAGTTCATCAGCATCATGGTTTCTAAGTAATAGCCCGTCAAATTTTGCTTCCCTTTTGCAGTTTGGACCCTTAAGGGATTAGTCTGGTTGAATGTAGCTCAAAGAGATTATGCTTGTTTAGGTGCGAAAGAGAACCATGCCTAGCGTAAAAATACCTATTCAGATGTGTTGGAATAGATTGTTTGGTGACATGAGTTGCAGAAGAAAATTTGCACCACTTTGCAACTTTGCACTACTTGCATTTGACACTTTTTCTATCAAGTGAAAAATTTCCACCACGGGAAAACCACTCCAAGATAGCCGAAACTGAGAGAGGTTTTTGTAGAGGAGCCCAACATGATCTTGTAGGATCAGATGAAAATTTTCTAAGCATCATGGTATCCGAGTAATAAAATATTGAAGTTTGCTTCCTTTTTGCACTTTGGACCCTTAAGGGATCAGTCCGGTTGAATGTAGAGCTTGGAGCGATTCCATATGTTTGGGTGTGAAAGAGGAAAATTCCTAGTGCAAACATACATATTCAGACACGTTGGAACAATCTGTTTGGTCACACAAGTTGCAAAACAAAATTTGCAACACTTTGCAACTTTTCACTGCTTGCATTTGACATTTTTTTCATCAAGTAAAAATCCGCTGCCACGGGAAAACCACTCTGAGATAGCTAAAACTGAGAGAGGTTTTTGTAGAGTGGCCCAATGCAATCCTATAGGATTAGATGAGAAGTTTCTAAGAATCACGGTATCTAAGTAACAACATGCTTAATTTTGCAGTCATTTTGCACTTGGGACCCTTAAGGGATCAATTCAATTAAACGTAGCTCAAAGCAATTCCGCATGTTTGGATGCCAAAGAGGACCATTCCTAGCATAAAAAATATCTATTCGGATGTGTTGGAACATTCTATTTGGTCACACGAGTTGCAGAATGAAAATTGAACCACTTCAAAACTTTCACAACTTGCGTTTGACACTTTTTCCATCAGGTAAAAATCCACCGCCACAGGAAAACCACTCCAAGATAGAAAAAACTGAGAGAGGTTTTTGTAGAGGGTCCTAATGCAATCTTTTAGGATTAGATAAGAATTTTTTAAGCATCACTGTATCTGAGTAACAAAAAGCTAAAGTTTGTAGCCATTTTACACTTTGGACTCTCAAGGAATCAATCCAGTTGAACATAGCTTAGAGCGATTCCACATGTTTGGGTGCAAAATAGGACCATTCCTAATGTAAAAATATCTAATTAGATGCATTGGAATAGTTTGTTTGGTCACACGAGTTACAAAATGAAATTTGCACTACGTTGCACCTTTGCACTACTTGCGTTTGACACTTTTCCCATCAAGTGAAAATCCACCACCATGGGAAAACCACTTTGAGATAGCCAAAAACAATAGATAGTTTTGTAGAGGGGCCCAACATAATCCTGTAGGATTCGATGAGAAGTTTCTAAGCATCACAGTATCTGAGTAACAACATGTTGAAGTTTGCAACCATTTTGCACTTTGGACTCTTAAGGGATCGATTTGGTTGAACATAGCTCAAAGCAATTCCTCATGTTTGTGTGTGAAAAAAAACCATTCCTAGTGTAAAAATACCTATTCATACATGTTGGAATAGTCCATTTGGTTACACGAGTCATAGAACGAAAGTTGCACCACTTTGCAACTTTGCACTGTTTGCATTTGACTTTTTTTCCATCAAGTGAAAATCCCCTGCCATGGGAAAACCACTGTGAGATAGCCAACAACGAGAGAGGTTTTTGTAGAGGGTCCCAACATGATTTCTTAGGATTAGATGAGAAGTTTCTAAGCATCATGGTATCTGACTAACAACATGTTGAAGTTTGCAGCCATTCTGCACTTTGGACTCTTAAGGAATCGATCAGATTGAAGGTACGTCAGAGAGATTCCACATGTTTGGGTGCAAAAGAGGAACATTCCTAGCATAAACATACCTATTTGGATGAATTGGAATAGTATTTTTTTCCACATGAGTTGTAGAACGAAAGTTGCACCAGTTTGCAACTTTGCACTGCTTGCATTTAACACTTTTTCCATCAAGTTAAAATCCACCGCCATAGGAAAACCACTCTAAGATAGACAAAATTGAGAGAGGTTTTTGTAGAGGGACCCAGTGAAATCCTCTAAGATTAGATGGTAAGCTTATAAGCATCATGGTATCCGAGTAACAACATGTTGAAGTTTGCAGCCATTTTGCACTTTGGACTCTTAAGGAATCGATTTGGTTGAACATAGCTCGAAGCGATTCACCATGTTTGGGTGCGAAAGAGGACCATGTCTAGAATAAACATACCTATTCAGATGCATTGAATTCTTTAGTTTTAATGCATATAAATTTCTGCCCACATGTGTTTGAAGGTTTTGGTCAAGTTTCAAGTTAAGTTTCTTTGCTAAAGTGTCCTAATTTGAGGCCTAGTTGGTGTAGAAAGCCTAATTTGAGATTTTTTTTACAAAGTAACCAATAGTGGTTTGTTGGCATGTGATTGTGTACCCTTAAAGTTTCCTTGAAATGGTTGAAGCCTTGGTCTGAAATAATCTTATCGAGAACAAATACCCAATTGAATGAGTTGGCAATGCTACAAGGAAGAGTTTTGAGAATTGTGACTTGGGAATTGTTGTTGTTGTCTTTTTTTTTTGTTTAGTTGTGTTGTAGGACCTCTCCTAGTTGCATCACAATTCAAATTATTTTTCCGTGCTTCCATTTTGAGCCATGATTGTAAGATAGGCTGCACCTTTCCCCATGTTGCTAACTTAGCCTTCAATAAAGAGTCTTCTAACAATGGAGAGAAGGGTTAGAATCCCTTGTAGGTAGACTAATCAAGGAAAAATTTGAAATATATCACAAATAAAAGTGATGAGGTAAATCTAGAAATAGAGATGAAAACCAAAATAGTTTCTAAGATCTATCAATGTGGGAGGAGTATATTCAAATTTTTTAGAGAGATGTATGTAAAACTTGGTAGCATACACAAGGAAATGAGCTGCTTGGTATAATTGTTTGAAAATATACCTCAATGAAAGCTTCAGAGAGTGTTATGCACTTCCATAATAAAGGAGTGATAAATGATGTTTTATTTTACTTCCTTAAAATGTATGTCATAAATATGTGTATACAAAATGTGGAAGCACACACAAGGTAATTCAATTGCTAAATAAAAAAATACCTCAGAAAGATGTGGTTTAAAAATATAATTGGCAAGTGTATAGGATCGTGCAATTTAAAATGTGCATTGACAACCTAAGTTTATAATGAAAAACTAATAATGATCAACATGGAATATGCAAAACCACAAAAATGAAAGGAAGCCATAATAGAATGAAAGAAAATGTGTAAAGACTTTGCATACCTAAAAAACCAGAGTTCCAAATGGAGGAGTTCAACCCAATTTTGTAGCCTTAGCTTCTTCTTTCTTCAAACTCCTCAACAATTTGACTTTTTCAAAAGCTTGTTCCCCTCCAAACTTTAATTGTATATTAGTTTTCAATGGAATTCAAACTTGAATTGATATTATATGTCTTTCAATGTGAAAAATTTTCTATTTCATGCAAAGGTGGTAGAAAGATCATGAAAAAGGTGGCCCAATGTGAAAAACATGCATGCACACTTCACAACATCATCAAAAAGCTACTTTTTGTCGGAGCACGCCCAGAACCAAGAGAATATGAAGAATATGGGCCTTGAGATCACGGGTATATTGATTTTTTTTTACTATTTTTAGTGCAATAAAAAATTTGCTCACGTTATAACGCGAGTGTGTTATTTCTTCCTAAAATGGCCATATCTCCACTTCTTCAAAACACACTCGCATTATGAGAAAGTTTGTTTTTTAATAGATTTATTTTCTCTCTTTGTCTATACCATATATACCATGATTATATCTCTCTTCCCTCTACCCTTATACCCTAATTCTATCTCTCTCCCCTCTACCCTCTACCCTTAACCCTTATACCCTCTATCTCTCTCTGTCAAGTATCTCCATTGTCTCTCAACCCCTACCCCCTTTCCCTCTCTTAACTCCCTCTCTCACTCACTCACTCACTCACTCCATATCTCTCCCTCTCTCTCACTCACTCACTCTCTCCAACTCCCTCCCTCAATCTCTCAAGTCTCTCCCTCATCTCTCAACCCCTATACCCTCTCCCTCTCTCAACTCCCTCTCTCTCATACTCACCTACCTTTTGATCTCTCCCTCTACCCTAAACTCCTAACCCCTATACTCCTCAACCCTTAAAACCCTAATTCTATCTCTCTCCCCATCTACCCTTAACCCTTAACCCTTATACCATCTATCCTCTACCCTCTATCTCTCCCACTCCCTCCCTCTCTCTCTCTCTAGTCTCTCCCTCATCTCTCAACCCCTATACCCTCTCCCTCTATCAAGTCCCTATCACTCACTCACTCATTCGATCTCTCTCCCCTCTACCCTTTACAATTAACCCTCTACCCTCTATCTCTCTCATTTCTCTCCCTCCTACCTCCTCTCCCTCACTCAAGTCTCTCTTTCTCACTCACTCACTCACTCCCTCTCCCTCTCTCTCTCTCACTCACTCTCTCTCACTCTCTCCCACTCCCTCACTCTCTGTCTCTCACGTCTCTTCCACGTCTCTCAACCCTGATACCCTCTCCCTCTCTCAAATCCCTCTCTCTCACTCACTCACTCCTTTGATCTCTCTCCCCTCAACCCTTAAGCCCTAATTCTATTTGTCTCCCCATTTAACCTCTACCCTTAACCCTCTATCCTCTACCCTCTCTCTCTCTCTCTCTCAACCCCTATACCCTCTCCCTCTCTCAACTCCATATCTCTCACTCACTCACTCATTCGATCTCTCTCCCCTTTACCCTCTACCCTTAACCATAAAACCTAAACCCTTAACCCTAAACCCTTAACCCTTAAACCCTAATCCCTTAAACCTAAAACCCTTAAACTCGAAACACTCTACTCTTAACCCTCTACCCTCTATCTCTCTCAATTCTCTCCCTCCTACCCCCTCTCCCTCACTCAAGCCTCTCTCTCTCACTGACTCACTCCCATCTCTCTCCCCTCTACCCTTAACCCTCTACCCTTAACCCTTAACCCTTAACCCTTAACCCTTAAACCCTCTACCCTGAACCCCTAAATCCTCTACCCTATAAACCCTTAAACACTCAACTCTAAACCCTAAAACCTCAACCTTTCAACCCTAAACCCTTAAACCCTCTACCTTCTACCCTCAATTCTCTACCCTCTACCCTCAAACCTAATCCCTCAACCCTTAAACCCTTAAACCCACTTAGTAAACTCTCTAACCTAATCCCTCAACACTCTTGACCCTTAATCCCTCAACCCTTCAACCCTAATCCTTCAACCCCTATACCCTCTACCCTATACATTGGACCCTCGACCCTCGACCCTAATCCCCAAACCCTATATACTCAATCCTCTACCCTCAACCTTACACCCTCTACCCTATAAACCCTTAAAAACTCAACCCTAAGTGCTAAACCCTCAACCCTTAAACCCTAGACCCTCAAACCTTCTACCCTCTACCCTCAATCCTCTACCCTCTACCCTCAACCCTAACCCCTCAACCCTTAAACCCTATAACCATTACCCTCTACCCTATAAACCCTTAGACACTCAACCCTAAACCCTAAATCCTCAAACCTTAAACCCTCAACCCTTAAAACCTAAACCCTTAAACCCTCTACCCTCTGCCATCAATCCTCTACCCTCTACCCTCAACCCTAACTTCTCAACTCTAAAACCTCTACACACTACCCTCTCATCCTTATAAACCCTTAAACACTCCAACCATAAACCCTAAACCATCAACCTCTAAACTCCTAAACCCTTAAACCCTCTACCCTCTACCCTCAATCCTCTACTCTCTACCCTCCTCTACCCTAATCCCTCAACCCTAAACAGTTAAACCCTTAAACACTCAACCATAACCCTCAACCCTCAACCCTTAATCCCTAAACCCTTAAACCCTCTACTCTCTATACTCTACCCTCTACCCTCTACCCTCAACCCAATACCATCTACCCTAAACCCTAATCCCTAAACACTAATCCCTCAACGCTCACACCCTTAAATCCAAGAAAACTCCCTACCCTAATCCGTAAACCCTTAAACCTTAAATCCTCAACCCTCAACCCTTAACCATTAACCCCTATTCCCTCAACCACTATACCCTTCACCCTATACATTAGACCCTCAACCCTAATCCCTCGACCCTATACCCTCAATCCTCTACCCTCGACCCTTGACCCTCAACCCTTCAACCCTAGACCCTTAAAACCTCTACCCTCAACCCAATACCCTCTACCCTAAACCCTAATCCCTCAACACTAATACCTCAACCCTTACACCCTTAAATCCAAGAAAACTACCTACCCTAATCCCTAAACCCTCAACCCTTAAAATCTCAACTCTCTACCCTCAACCCTTAAACCCTAATCTGTCAACCCCTATAACCACTACCCTCAACCCTCTACTATCAACCATTAAACCCTAATCCCTCAACCCCTATACCCTCAATGCTAATGACTCGACCCTATACCGTATACCCTCAATCCTCTACCCTCAACCCTTGATGCTCAACCATCAACCCTCACCCTTAAACCCTCTACTCTCTACCCTCTACCCTATACATTAAACCCTCAAACCTAAATTATCAACCCTCAATCCTTAATCCATCAAACCTAAACCCTTAAATCCTCTACCCACTACCCTCTACCCTATAAACCATTAAACACTCAACCCTAATGGTGCAGGAGCACCTGCCAAAGTGCCAAAGTACAAGCTTATTTTTGAAGTTTTGTTTTAAAATCCTTTTTGTTGTTTTGGTATGGTCTTGTGGATCACCTTAATGGGGGTTGAGGACCTTTTTTATTCTTATAATAGAAGTTGAATAAGTTTGGAGTCCTTTTGTGGTTGATTCCTAAGCTTTAGACAAAAGTTACAAAACACACTGTGTTTTACAACAACATGTTTTTGGCCACTCTTAGGCTTGGAGAAGGAAACCTAACCATTTCCAATGCATTTTAAAAGGTAACTCTCGACCTTTGATGAAGCTTGGAAGATTTGGAACGTTTGGAGTTTCATGAGAATAAGGAGGAAATAGTAATTCAGCGTGCATTTTCTGGTTTTTTTGTTCTTGGTTCTATAACAGCTAACAATGAATTGAAGGAGGCATTTTTTTGCTTAGAATAGCATGTAAAGTAGTCATTTGAAGCATTGTTGGCACAATAGTTTTTTTTCAAATTGCTTTCCATTATCTTTGTAAATTTTGTGTTTCCTTTTGTTGCTATTTTGACTGGTAAAATTGAAATAAATGGAGTTTTAGATTGTTTCCTCACTGTACCATGAAGTATGGGCTCATTGGAAACAAGGCTAAACTCCATGACTATATATATGTTAGCAGTAGGAGTCTTTGGAAGTTCTAGAAGCATGCTCAAGGTCTATTCCTAGGAGAGCAGACTATGCCCGATTAGGGAAAGACAGTGTGATGCACAGTCCTAACACAGGGGTGATGAATTTTCATGAAATACAGGGTGTGTAGTGGTTGTAGGGGCCTTTACCAAGGCTGGGAAAGAAGGAAAAGTCCTTATCTACTCATTGGAAGGCTGGGAGAAGCAAACAGACCAAGAAAATGGTCTAGGAAACCCTAGATGTGGGAAAACTGTGTTCGGCCTGTGTACAGACAGAGAGGGTCCCAAACCCTAAAAATATTCAAGAACTTGGAAAATGAGCCAAGGTGTCTGAAAAGAGTTTGGCACAAACTTTTGAAATGGAGGAGGTATGAACTGTTCCTTTGAGTTGAGAGGGCTAATGGGGGCTCAAGGCTAGTAGCCTACCCAAACCCTAGAATAGGGTTATATGCTAGAGATGGAGAATTGAGGTTTGAAGGACAACCAAGGACCTCTGATAGATGATTTTGAAGTCATGTAATTTAATACAAACCCTTGCAACAAGGTTAGGAAGCACCAGAGGTTAGCTAGTCTTTAAGGTGTATTAAGGGCTAGGAATTGCATGAGAGGAAAAGCACCAAGAAATGCTTGGTTAAGGCATTGTGATTGATAGCAGGGTTGGCCAGTAAGACTAGGAGTTCTGTTATCAGGAATAGGGCTTATAGGTCAGGGTGCAGAAGATCCCTTAGGAGTTATCAAGGCAAGGACTTAGAGCATGGAATGGTGAGAGTTTCCATCCAACCCTGTCCCTATCAGATTGGTATCAGAGCGAGTGAAAGATTTGGGAAATAAATCTTGCATGTCAGACATAGAGTCAAGTGATTCTTCCACCATGGTGACCAATGCAGAATTGGCAAAGATGGTTGAAGAGTGGGAAGAATACAATAAGCAGTTGAGGGAAAGAATAGCCCAACTTGAGATAGCAGTAAGAAGTGCACAATTTGAGGGAAGAATTCCAAAAGAAGAAGAGATAGCAGAGGAGGATAAGACCCTTGTACCTGATCCTATTTTGAAGGCAGAGCCTTTCTTGAAGCATTGAAAGCCTTGAGTGGAAAAGCACTTGAATTCATCCCACTATTCAGTGGAAAGATGGAACCTAATTTGGTAATGGACTGGATAGAAAGCATGGAGAATCACTTTGAGTGTGATGGAGTCATTGAAGCTTAGAAGGTGAAGGTTGCTAAGTCAAGATTGAGAGGATCAACCTTGACATGGTGGAAGTTCATCCAGACTGAAAGGGAGAAAGAAGGCAAGTAGCCCATAGCAACTTGGAAAGGAATGGTTGCTAAAGTGAAAGAAGCCTACATGCCAGATGATTATGAGATCCAATTGCACAAGAAGAGGCAACGCCTAAGGCAAAAAGACCAAGATGTAAGCACTTACACTGAGGAGTTTCAAAAGCTTTGTATGAGGTCTAATGTGACAGAGGATGAGAGCCTCAAAGTGGCTAGGTATCTCAATGGTTTGAAGTGGAATATCCAAGAGGAAATGGCCTTACTAAGTCCCAAGACCGTACACCAGTGTTATCAGTTGGCTATCAAGATAGAGGAAAGGAACAAGAGGAGGCAAGATCAGTCTTCTAGAGGCAAAGGCAAAGGTAGGGATCAAAGAGATCAAAGAGGACAGCATGGTGGTTACCAAGGAAGAGGTAGTGACCAAAGAAACCAAGGAGAATCAAAACTCACTAAGCATGGAGGTCAAAAATCTTCAAGAGGAGGATTTAACAGAGGAAGAGGAGTAGGTAGAAGTAACTCTTACTTTGCCACCATGAAGTGTTACCATTGCAACCAGCTAGGTCACCCTGCTTATAGATGCCCGGAGCAAGCTTCTTCTTCAAGCAATGAAAATAGAGTGGCCTATGCAAAAGAGGACATCATGAGTCCTAAGGCAACCGAGGTCAGTGATATAGAATCTGAAATTGGAGAGAATTTGATGTTTTGATAGAGTGTTGATCAAACAACCGGTCAAAGAAGAACCCAAGCAAAGGAGAGCTTTGTTTAGAGCAAGGTGCAAGATATTGGGAAAGGTAAGTAAGGTCATTTTAGATTCTAGTTCTATAGATAATATCATCTCTGAGGAGGTAGTAAAGAAGTTGAAATTGGAAACCAAACCCCACACTAACCCTTATAAAGTCACATGGTTGAACAAAGGGCAGAGTGTTCTAGTGAATGAGTAGGTAACTGTGGAATTTTCAATTGGAGGCTATAAAGACAAGTTAGTTTGTGATGTACTACCCATGGATGCATGCCATCTTCTGCTTGGCAGGCCATGGCAATATGACAGAGGTGATATATATCATGGAAAGGAGAACACCATTGAATTCAAGAAGGATGGAAGAACCTTCAAGCTGCAGTCATTGACTGAGGAAGATGAGGGACAGTCCAAGGTGCCAAACATCATGTTGAGCAGTGGTAAAGTGTTTATTAGCAATCTACATCAAGGAGGTGAAGGTTATGTGATTTTAATGCAGTCCAAAGAGGAAGAAAAGGATGAAAGGACAGTCTTACCAGAAGCAGTCCAAAAATTGCTTGATAAGTACAAGAGCATAGTGAGTGATGGAACACCTGAAACTCTACCACCAAAGAGAGCAATAAGTCATCAAATTGACTTCATACCTGGAGCCTCATTTCCTAACAAAGCAGCATACAAACTTACCCCTGAGCAAAACCTAGAGGTGGCAAGGCAAGTGGAAGAATTGTTGAATCAAGGTCTAATTCAAAAGAGCATCAGCCCATGTGCAGTCCCAGTGGTTTTGGCAACTAAGAAAGGAGGTAAGTGGAGACTTTGTACTGATTCTAGAGAAATTAATAGGATCACCATTAGGTATAGATTCCCAATACCTAGAATTGAATATTTAATGGATTTCCTTGGAGGAGCACAGTATTACACTAAGTTGTATCTTAAGAGTGGGTATCATCAAATTAGAATCAAGGAGGGTGATGAATGGAAGACAACTTTTAAGACAAATGATGGCTTATATGAGTGGAAGGTGATGCCCCTAGCACGTTCATGAGACTAATGAATGAGGTGCTTAAGGATTTCATAGGGATCTTTGTAGTAGTCTATCTTGATGACATACTGATTTTCAGTAAGACAACAGAAGAACATTTGAAACATGTGGAGATGGTACTTAAAAGGCTGCAAGAAGAACAATTAGCAATCAACCTTGAGAAGTGTGAGCTCTTCAAACAAGAACTTGTGTATCTAGGCTTTGTAGTATACCAAGGAACATTGAAGATGGATCCAAGCAAGGTGGAAGCCATCCTAAACTGGCCTACACCAACCACAACAACAGAGGTAAGAAGTTTTCATGGTTTAGCTCAGTTTTATAGGAATTTTAGTGGTATATGTGCACCAGTCCTAGATAATATTAAAGGAGGTTTAAAAACAAAGTTTAAGTGGACTCAAGAAGCTGATAAAGGGTTTGCAAAGCTAAAACAAGAAGTGGCAACTCAACCCATTTTGTTATTGCCTAGTTTTGATAAGTTGTTTACGGTTGAGTGTGATGCAAGTGGAGTAGCAGTAGGAGTAGTACTTAGTCAAGAAGGTAGGCCTGTAGCCTTCTTTAGTGAACAGCTCAATGAGGCCAAGCAAAAGTCCTCTACCTATGATCTTGAATTATATGCTTTAGTGTAGTCCCTTAGGAAGTGGAGGCATTATTTATTGCCCAAAGAGTTTGTGGTCTTCACTGATAACCAGGCACTCAGTTACATTAACACCCAAGAGAAGTTGAGTAATAGGCATTTGAAATGGATGGAATACATCCAAGCTTTCAATTTTACCATCAAGCATAAGAAGGGACAAATGAACAAGGTGGCAGATGCATTAAGCGGAAGGTTGCTGACAGTCCAAGAGATACATCTGACAAGCATTGGATTAGAGAGTTTCAAAGACATCTATGGTGAGGATGAAGATTTCTCAGAAGCCTACAAGGTATGCTCTGATTTTGAGAATCATTTTCATAGTCAATATGCTGAGTATACATTTCAAAATGGACTGTTATTTAAGGGTAATTTGTTATGTTTCCCAAGAGGATGAAGAGGGAAAATTTGATCCAAAAGAAACATAATGGCAGTCTTAGTGGACATTTTGGAATAAATAAAACTTTAGAGCTGGTACAAAGGTTCTATTACTGGCCTAAGTTGGCAAAAGATGTTAGGAAATATGTGGAGCAGTGTGTTGTTTGCATGAAAGCCAAAGGAGGAGCTAGCCATGCTGGTTTGTATCAACCTTTACCCATTCCTAATAAACCATGGGAGTGTGTGAGCATGGATTTTGTGGTAGGCCTTCCTAAGACCAAAACTAGTTTTGACAGTGTTTATGTAGTTGCGGACATATTTAGCAAGATGAGTCACTTTATCTCTTGCAAGACTACATATGATGCAAGTTACATAGCCCATCTCTTCTTCAGGGAAGTTGTAAGAATCCATGGATTGCCATTGAGCATTGTATCAGACAGGGGTGTGAAATTCATGAGCCATTTTTGGAAGACTTTATGGAGCAGATTGGGTACAAATCTGTCATTTGGATCAACATACCATCCTCAGACCAATGGTCAAACAGAGTTGGTTAACAGAGTGTTAGGTAATCTTTTAAGGTGTCTAACAAAGGAATATGGACAAACATGGGATATGGTGATTTCCCAAGCTGAGTATGCCTATAATGACAGTGTAAATAGAACTACAGGAAAAAGTCCTTTTGAGGTTGTGTATGGGATGCACCCAAGGGGAATTTGTGAGCTTAGAGACCTTGGATATCAGGAGAATAGGAGTGGACATGCAAAAGACTTCACTCAGACAATAAAAGAGATTCATGAGCAGGTCAAACAAACAGTTACAACAGCAACCCAAAAGTTGAAGGAAAAAGTTGATTTTTCAAAGAGAGATGTGCAATTTGCAGTTGGGGACTATGTTATGGTTCACCTCAACAAATCCAGATTGCAGAAGGGGATGTCCACCAAGTTGCAAATGAAGAGAGTGGGTCCATGCAAGGTGTTGGCCAAATATGGCAAGAATG